>APFE031227654.1:46250-63546 GCA_000404065.3 Pinus taeda
TTAAAAATTAAATCCAACATATATATATAATGGTTCATAAGAGAGGAATATGGAATGTACAAAAGTTAAAAATATAGAATGTACCAAAGTTAAAACATATCACTTCTAATCATGGCAATGGGATGAGAGGGAACCTAAGTATTGGAATGGATGCTTTAACTTGAAAATACTGTCAAACCCTCAAAAAATTTAATGACAAAAAGATACCAAGCATGTTTTTGCAAAATAAAGTTAAAATGAAGCAAGGGGAAGGGGAATGGAATATGAAGCAAGGGAATTAAATATTTCATGAAGTTCAGTAAGTTGAGCCATTGTTTTTTCACTTTGGCATCGATGTGATGGTCTCCACTTTAATTGTACCATTCTCCTCCTAATTGTCCTCTTTCTCTATCTAATGTTTTGGATTATCTTGCATTTCAAATCCTAGCCTATCCAAGGAAAGTGCTCTACATCCTTTTCATTTTTTTTAATTCAGTCTGGCACTTATAATCCCACTCCCACTTGTCATGGGATCATTGCCAGCAACAAAACAACTCAAAAGATACAACAGGATAATAAAAGAGAATATTATTGGTTAAAGCTTCTAAACAGCATGATGAATGAATCCATGCCATTAGCAATAAAAGGTGATAAGTAGAGCTACTGGGTGACCAAGGTAAAGCAGCACCAGAGCTCTTTTCTTTGGCTTATATTTGAACACCAGGACGATGAAGCAGCTTACGGCCATTAGGTTTAATGTTGTAATAGGTTTCTTCCTTTTCACACTTCAAATGCTGACTGCCACAGTAGCCTGTGCGGGTATATAATCTCACATTAACCCACTACTGGTTTTGAGTGCCTTAATTTATGTGTTCATATGTCTTGAATTTAGGAAAAGAAATTGTTTGCAGGTGATTTCTCCAAGCCTGCTGTCATGGCAACTCAGCAGAGTACCTATAAGGTAAGGGTGATAATGGTGGGTATTAATGAAATTTTGAATTTAGATTATAAAAGTTGTAACGATTAAGAGTATGTGTTTCTTTCTAAGAAATTACATGTCTAAATTATATGTCTTTCTGTAGAGTTTAACAGTTAAATAGTTATACAGAAATGAGTTTCTTGTCTCTACAAACTAAGAATTTCTTGTTTCTATAAACTTAACAAATTGCTGTGCAGAAGTGAGTTTCCTGTCTCTACGAACAAAGAATTCCATACACTAAATTAGTGTAGCTTAGATAATACTAATTGTGAATATTTGATAATAAATTTCAGCCATAGTTTGCAATCGGTGGTGATGGTGTTGCAGGAACATGATCTCCATTCTCTTTTTGGGACTAGTAAGGATTCAGCCAGTGGGAGTAAAACAGGTAGCAAAACTTTCAGTGGAAGTGGACAAAGAAAATTAAATGAAGTGGACAATAAAGACTATGCGTCCTTGAAACCCCCTCCTGCTCTCAGAAGGCCACCACCAAAATTGATCCCAACGCACTGAGAATCGTTTGGTTTTCATGGGGTTCGTCTACATCTTCGGCTGCTTGATTGTTGTATTTAATGATTTCTCGGGTGACATAAAAACTATTATTTCCTGTGGTTGCAATATCTCTATTAACTATGATTTCTATAGAAATTGGAAACTATACAGTTTCTACCCAACTTCAAATCTTATTAACTGGAATTCTAAATGGAAATTCTATCCAATTCTAAGCGAAACGAGTTTTATTATCAATCTTGTTTACTTCCTTTACAATCTCTCATACAAATGAAATTATTTTCCAATTATAATGCATGTACAAATTTAGTTAATCTCACATTAACAAATATTCACCAAATCTCGAACGCATTCACTCCTAACACATAAAGACAAACACACATTAATATGGTGATTTTCTTCTCATTCATCGTTACAAGAACTGTAAGTACAAATATAAAAACATTTGTTTCTCTCCATTCGGTCTCTATGACCTGATTCTACATTCATTTGGTTGTTAGCTTTTCCCTCATGCTTACAATGATTAAATACAACTTGAGAAGAAAAATAGATTTTCCTAGATCCCTAAATCACTCCCTAATTTATTTCTTAAATCTCTCATGATTTATTCCCTAAATCTCTCATGCTTTTCAAGGTAGATTTTCTTTTTCCTTGTGGATAAAATCTTTCCTATCCATAGCTTTTCTAAAACTATTCTATAATAATTAAAATAAGTAAGAATATACAAATAAGGAACTAGAAGTCCTCTTCAATATTGAAACCCCTTTTGGAGCTTTTCTTCAAAAGCCTTGATGGCTTTGGGAAGCTCTAATGCTTTGCATCAGACTCCCAAGGTATAAAAAGTTCATGACCTCTTGGTAACGTGTCATTACTTACTGAATCCTTTAGGACCCCAAGCCTTGTGTTGTAGTTGTCCATTCTTCCCTACATGCTGATGTTGCCTTCACTTAACTTGACTTCCAAATCCTATGTTGTTCTTGTCCACTTTCCTTACTGATGCAAATCTTCTTTATCAACTGTAATTTGATGTTGGTTGTCCTTTTCCTCTTGTTGTACCTTCTCCTAGACATTCTCTTGATCAACATCCACAAGTTGTCAATTTCTTCATCTAATCTTTTTCTCGACTACTTAGATTTACTTTCATCTCATCCTTGTTGCTGCATATTTTCCTTGTGCATAGAGTTTCAAGACTCTTACCAAATTTTAAATTTTACACCTACTTCATTATTTGTTGCTCATGCCTTGCAACTTCCTCCTCATTATTGTCTTCCAAGACAATTTCCTCTTCTTCCAACTTCAATTTTACAAGAGCAATATGTTTTTTTTATTTACTAATCTCTCCTCAAGAAGTAGGAAACTCTTCACACAAATCAATAAAATTACATTGAACTGAATCTGTAAACTCATCACTTATGTTCTTTGTTGACCATTCCTTTAAGAGATTTACTTCTTCCTCTAAGTCCACTCTCTTTCCTCTAGAATAAGACCTTCATAATCCCTTACGAGCATTACATTCATACGTTGTTCTTCCTCTATGTACTCCTTTTGGATGTCTTCCTGAGCTAACTATGTCATGTTAACTATAATAATAGATTTTGCAAATGTCCTTTAGTAATTAAATTACAAAACTGTGTATATATTTTAGTTATAACTTTATGAGACTATGTTGCCTCATCTTCCTTCATCATAGCTTTTTGGTAATGTATTTCTTTCATGTTTTGTAAAGACACTCCTTCTTCTCCACTTGTAACCAAATCTAGGTTCTACTTTTCCTCTATTTCTTTGACAACTCTAAATGGTTGTCCATCTTCACCAAAAACTACAAACATACATAATCTATTAGATTTAAAATAATAAGGCTCACTAGCCTCTTTCGATGCTTCAACCATCAAATCCTTAGGTTGATTTGAAATTTCACAATATTTCATTAAATTTGTAGTAAGTCTCTCATTCTTTTCATCCTTCTCTCCAAGGATGTCTCCTTGCTCTGGTCTATGAATTTCATCCACAATTCCATTAATTGGAATTTCCATGGTATTTCGTTCATGGGGAATCTCTCCCTCGTCTACTCCTGCATGACCTACATTCACCAACATTTCATTAGTTTTAAAATCATGAGATCCTTGGATCTCATAAGCTCCTTCATGCTCATCTTCACCAAGGATAGGTCCCTGTTTTTGGTTCACAATAGTGAGAATTCATCTCTTCTTCTTTGAGCTTTTCATCCTTCAATTGAGCATTCAACCAATGCCCCAAATTCACTTGCAACACATGCCACTTCACTTTCTTCCACAAAATCCATCTGCACCTTTGGTCTTCCTCACCTTTATGTAGCAGTTCCATTGGTACATTTAGGTGTATTTTTATTTCAACAACTTCTCGGTCAACTTCCTCTCGATTCTTCCTTGTCTTTATGCCATTTTCTTTGGCATCTTCTTTTCTTTTATTGTGGCTTCTACTTGAACCCATGACATGACTATCAATAGTCATGTTCTCTCTACCTTTGTGAACTTTACCTTGTCCACTTGTATACTGACTCCAAGCCTCCACAATTACAAGTTACTCCTTAACCTAATACAATACCTCACCAAGCTATCTCTGATCCCGAGTTTTTGTTATGCTTGGTTCTCTCCTCTAGAGCCTCTTGCGATTCTATTCTCCTTTTAGGATTCTACAGATCTCTACTTCCTTTGAGAACATTCACTTGTCCTCCTTCTTCCAACCTCAGCTGAAACTTGTAAATTTTTTTTACCACAATTCTTCAAGAACTTCCTTGGTTCTTGGATACTGCCTTCCTGTTGTAATCATATTTGTTTATGTTACTTGTAATCAATTATTTACTTCATAATAACTGAAAACATAAATGTCATTTACCTCTTGTCCAAACCTCAATTGAACATGTACTACTATTGCAATCTTCAATCCTTTCGTTGGATCTATTGTTGCAAATATTCCACTATTCTTCCTCATCCTAAGAACATGTTCCTACTTCCTTCCAAAGTAGACAATCCTCTCCTTAACCTCAAGGAACTTCAATGTTCTTTATCAGTCTTCATTTCAGTATAAATAGGAAAAACAAAGTAATTTTACCTCAAAAGCAAGCTCAATTTCTTCTCTTTTCAATGCAGGCTTCAATGTAGATAATGAAAATTTCATTAAAGGTCTCAAATTCGACACGACCATACTAACACGGTCTCTTTTATATAACCTCACTCTTTTGGATAGACTTCACACTGCAAGATCCATGCAACACATTCCACCAATCCACACGATCTTACACACAACTCATTAAGAATCTTATGCACAAGTTTGCACATGAATTTAGTTCAATTCACTACATACAAATCACCTCAATTTTTAGCATAAAAATGATATAATCTTCTACAACAACTCATGTGGTTCAACAATAATTTCACAATACAGTGTACAGAACGATATGTGCACTCAAATGCAACTCCATGAAAATTCGTCACACCAATATGACCTAGTCTCTTCATGCTATAATAGTCACTTTTCCAATTTAGTTCCAACACAAGTATTTTACATAGTTCCACACGGATTCATGAGAAAATCTAGCGTCTAACATGATTCTTTTATTTTATGTAGCCTCCAATGCAGACTCCTGCTCCGATACCACTTAATGCAGGAAAATTCTAATTTTACTGCATCTTCAACTACTCCATTAAAGTTCTTGCAACATTTCCATGAATAATTACCACACACACCTTCATCCACTAATATTGCACCTTCTCAACAAATCTATGCACATGGTATTCAAATTTATTTTTCTTGACATTCAAGGTGTTTTGCCTCAACATTCATCTTCTTACGATGTAGATGATCACCCAAATTATGATCACGCTTTTCTTTCTCTCAACTGGACAATGCACAAACCTGAATTAAAACCAAGGTAATCTTTCTTTAGTTCGATTCCCATATGAGCCCTTCATGTAGAGTATCAACTCCAAACTTTCATCAATTGATTATTATTTGTGCAACGTTTATGCATGTAATCATACAAATTTAATTAGTCCTTTATGCGCTCTCTTAAGTTTCACGACTTCTACAGAAATTGGAAACTATAAATTTTCTACCCAACATCAAATCTTTTTAACTGGAATTCCAAATGGAAATTCTACCCAATTCTTCTCTATACAATTTCTATCAATTTAGTTTACTTTCTCTACAATCTATCATATAGATAAATTGTCTTCTAATCAGGGTTCATGCATAGATTAAGTTAATCTCACATTAACAAATATTCACTAGATGTCGAATGCATTTATACATAACACACAAAGACAGACACAAAAATATGATGAACTTTTTTCTCATTCATCATTCATCATTCACTCTCTATAACTTGATTCTACATTCATTTGGTCACTAGCTTTGTCCATAGGTTTAAAATGATTAAATACAACTTTAGAAGAAAAATAGATTTTCCTAGATCCCTAAATCACTCCCTGATTTATTCACTAAATCTTTCATGCCTTATTCCCTAAAGCTATCATGCTTTTTAAGGCATATTTGCTTTTTCCTTATGGATAAAATCTTTCCTATACTTAGTTTTTCTAAAATTATTCTATAATATTTAAAAGAAATAAGAATATTTACAAATAAGGAATTAGAATTCTTTTTCAATATTAAAACCCCTTTTGGGTCTTTTCATCAAAAAGCATGATAGATTTGAAAAGCTTTAATGCAATGGAGATTCCCAAGGTAGAAAAAGTTCATAACCTCCTGGTCATTTGTCATTAATTCCTGAAACCTGAAGGATCCCAAAATTTGTGTTGTAGTTGTCCATTCTTCCCTACATGTTGTTTTGAACTATCTAGATAGTTCAAGAGGTCCTCAACAGGTATCTTCTCAACATTATTACAAGAAATGTACATACAAATATAAAAAACATTTGTTTCTCTTGATTCACTCTCTATGGTCTGATTTTACATTCATTTGACCATTAACTTTACCCTTAGACTTTCAATGATTAAATGCAATTTTAGAAAAAAAAGTAGATTTTCCTAGATCCCTAAATCACTCCCTAAGATATTCTATAATCTCTCATAATTTATTCCCTAAATCTCTCATAATTTATTCTTTAAAACTCTCATGCTTTTCAAGGCATATTTGCTTTTTCCTTATAATATAATCTTTCCTATCTATATCTTTTATAAAAATATTCTATAATAATTAAAAAAACTAAGAATATTTAGCAATAAAGCACTAAAATCCTTTTCAATATTAAAACTCTCTTTAAATTTTCAAAAAAAGATTAATTACCTTGAAAAGTTCTAATATTCCTACTATCATTTATTATAATCACATAACCCGAAATAATTTTTTCTGTTATGATTAAAAACACCGCCACTCGCCACTCACCACCCATAATGTGTTATGTTATCCCTTTATACGAATTCAAAACCCCACAATGGCATGACTCCCTTAAAAGTTATTTATACTCGTGATGAAAATACAAAATAATGTTAATCAAATAAATAACCACATTTAAGACTTTTTCTGTTAAATAATAACTTATCTAATACGTAAAATGGTCATATTCATTTTAATATTTCCTATTGCAACAGTTACTATTTATTTTAATTGTGATTTTTTAAATATATAAATATAAATATATAATAAATTATATAAAAATATTATATATTTAATCATTATTTATTAGAATATAATAAATAATCTAATATTAATAAAAAAGTAATAAAATAATAATTAATAATAATTAATGACCATTTTAATATTTCAATACCCATTACTATATAAAAAATAATTAATTTTAATATAACTTAATACTAATTTAATAAATTAAATTAATAATAGTTTCATATAATTATGTGAAAAGATATTTCAAGTTACAATAGTCGATAAATTGATTTACCAATTCAAATTTTGTAGGATAATGCCCTTGCTATTTTTCCTTTAGAGAAGGCTACGAGTAAGTATTGACTCAAAATTTCTGATTTTTTAATATAATAATAAGAGTATATCTTGTGATATTTATACCTACTTTAATGCAGTATAATTCCAAACTATATATCATAATCATCTTAATGTTTGTACATGTACTAAAAATGGCATATATTGGATTAAATTCCAATCACTAATAAATTATATGAATTATAATTAATGGAAAAAAAATAAATTTTAAATCTAGAAAAATATAATTTATCATTATAAAACTCTTTATGTTTGATAATTAAGGGAATGAATATAACTCGAAATCTAAATATATATTATATTATTAATCTCTTTCAAGGTGTATATTTTTATCATTATTAATCTCTTTCAATGTTTCAAAGTTACAATGAATGCACTTAATAAACTTTATTATGCATGTAAAGACAAAGTGTTTCCTATTAAATATCATCAATACACCTTTCCTACTCTTCATAATAAGTGATACAAAATGTACAACATTCACACTCTTGTTGTATGATAGGGTCTACTTGATTTTGAATCTGGGCAACATTCATTAGTGTATCACATAAATAAACCTAATATTTTTTATTCATGCAAATAATTCAATATCAATTATATTGCCATAACTTGCTATATGCTTATTCACTTTTAAAACTCTTTTCTATATCAATGTTCTTTTCTTCTTCATATATTTTTATCTATATCATATGTACTAAGGGAAAAGTTGATATATGTGAACTCAATTGGGATTACTCCTTGAAGGTTTTTTTGGTCAAAGTAGTTAGTAATATATATATCTTTATTTGCTTTATTAATTATTAATAACATATTTGAATTATAAAAATAGATTTATTCATCTTATTAATTATTAATGACATTCAGATTATGAAGATAGATTTATATAAGGTTGGAAAACAAATCTCATTTTAAATGGTTCTTATTGACTTTATTAATTGTTAATAACTTATTTGGATCGTTAGAATAAATTTACTTAAGGTTGAATAAATGGATCACTTTAAATAGTCACAGTTAAATTTAATGGTTCTTAATTTATACAATGTAGTTATTCATTTTTTTCTCAATAATTGAAAGTGTTGATTAGTTTAATTTTAACTCAAGTTGAAAGAAGTTTTAATTCAATTTGGAAGAATGTTTTGAATTATTAAGAATTCCTTAAGGTTTCTACGTTCAATTTAAAATATTTCTAATTACGATCTATTTTTTTTTAGATTTCTCTCGTGTAAAGCATAGGTTTTTGACATTCTACATATCAGTTTACATTGCATGTAGTTAACTTAGATGGGAAGTGATGGACTTTGGATGTCCACTTCTCTGATGGGAAGCATTGTAAGTGGTGTATCATCTTGTATTAAAAGATGGAAAGGAGTTGGACAATATTTTTAGGAGTTGGACAATAATTTTTACAAAGACCATGTATTTCTGTCATGTTAAAATAAAATATCATCCAAGCATAGAGAGATATAAAATATCATCCAATTAAAAAAAATAAAAATAAAACAACAATTTCTTCAAACCATGCCATGCCAGTATATATGGAAAACACTTTCCCTTAAACCCTCTATTGCTAACAAAAAATGTAACTCATGATTTTACATGTTTTAATTTGATGTATTTATGATGTAAGACCCTCATTACATTACAATAATTTTTTTTGGTCATGTTGTTTTACCACACACAAATCAATGCATTTAGCTTTACAATCCAATATCGATGTCCCTTCATATCCTTCCCATCCAATTGCAATCTTAATTCAAATCCTAAAAAATGTACTGTATCGTTCTCTAATTACAATGTGATTTGCAATTTAGTTAGGGTAGATGCTCTATGAAGAAATGGAATCATACAAGTTTCACAAATAGTTTGGAGGCTGTGATGCAACAATTACGTGTGGATGTTTGGTTTCCACAAGTTTAGCGGTCCAATCCTGAACAATATTATATTCATCTGAGAACTGAATTGAAAAAAGATGTAATTTCAACAAGAATTGTAACTCCCTTTTACCATGGACTAAGATTGATTCTTTACTAGAAATATATTTTTAAGAAAATAACAAAAATCTTCGAACATCACATCCAAAATGACTATTGAAGTTATGATTCACTTAAGGCACAATTTAACTCTTATGTTTTGGTTATTTTAGGATATAATATTGAAGTTATGATTCACAGAAGGCACAATTTAACTTTTATGTTTTGGTTATTTTAGGATATAAGGTATAAATATTTTGGATTTTTTTTAACTGTTTTTAATATATAAAATGGATTAATTTAAAACAAAAATTCAAAATATTTTGATTATACACGTTAAATTGTAATTTTAAAATAAAATTTAAATAAATTAATTAGCCAAAAAATTAATTTCCATTGTTTACTAAATAAACCTAAAAAAATCTATTAGATAAAATCAAAGAATATATAAATGAGCATAGCCATATAAATTAAATGGCTAAAATAGGCATCAAAATAGTTACTTCACATACATCTTATATTATCAATTGCATCACATGTTGCAAGGGAAATGTCGTAAGGCGACAACATAGGAAAGAGTAGCATAGAAGATAGAAGCAATTTTTTTATGAAATTTTATTTATTTACTAGCGTTGCTTTGATATAGAAAATGTAAGATCAGGGGATAAAAATGGTCCAAGGCTCTCCAAGTTCACCTCAAGCTCTACTGCAACTCTTACACCAAAGTTATTGGGTGAAGCTGAGGGGGAATGAAATGAGTCGCCACCAGCAATTTTTATAACATTAAAGAATGGGGTTTAACTTTTCAGGCACTATATTCTTTCATTTGATTTATTGAAACAAAATGTTAGAATGATTGAGAATATGTTGCATTTCAAGGCCAAAGTATTCCTAAAACACCTATTACTCGATTCCAGGCATAATATAGACATTAAAAAAGTTGTTTGCTCATAGAACACTTTCAGCAGTTGTGCCTAAAATGAAATGCTTTTGTTGCATGAACCAAAGTACCTATCATTCCCACATGCATGCTGATAAAATTACTTATTAGTCACGTTATAGAGAATAGGAAATTTACTGTTGTTTTGGTCTTAAAACACTTTCTGAAACTGTGCCTAAAACAAAAAAAGTTAAGAATTGCTAAGACTACAATTACAGGTATTTTATTAAAAAAATTATATGGTACAATATATTGAAAATAATTTCATGTATTCTATCATTCTTATTGTTATTGTTTTCATAATAGGAAATCAAAGTATCTTTGTATCCCCCTTGCAATCAATTAGGATAGGTAAACTTGTTACGAGGTTCCATTACCATCTCATATTTCACTAAAAAGTTTATAACCTCTTGACATTTTATCTTGCATAAATAGACTAACCATTAAACCTAATTCTAGAAAATATTGCAGCCATTGGAAAATAGTGACAAGGACTATAGAAATAATGTTAGGAAAATGAAATCTAGTGGAAATTTTGATATTCTTAATTTCTCTTGTTGAATATAGGTTTAATCATGGCTCTTCAACCTTGACTTATAGCATGTAGGAAAATGAATGTAATATTTGGAATGGTTCTTTGTTTTCCTACTGGACTGGTAGTTATGGTAGTTGCTTCAATTACAGTTGATCTTTGAGGCCACATTTTTCATATTGCAATTGTGTAGGTGGATTCATTTTTTTTCTTTGATTTGATGATCTCCTTGTTTCTCTCTTTGTCAAATTCAATCTCGGGATACAATATTTTTTTCAATTTGAATGGCTCCCCCCTTTAACTAGTTGTAACTTATAAGTAGATGCTTGTTATTGAAATCTAACAAGTGCAGCAACACCAAACATTGCCCAGTAGAAAGGGTTATTTTTGATAATGTAAAGGGAATGTCACCCCACAAGAGATGCTTGCACATGATATTGTATTTTTCTTCATTTTCCTTTTCTGAACAACAGAATGAAAGAAAGGTTGTGCCCCAGATTTTGTCCTTTGAATAAAGAACAATGATGTGGAAGCAAGAGCAGGAACATGACATGTAGAAACAACATAAACATGTCAACTTGATAGAGTTGAAATGAAATCATGGTCAAGATTCAATTTTACAAATATATAAAAATATCTATAATTGTAATTGTAATGATAATTGTAATTTGAACTGTAATGATGCCCTTCAAACCAAGAACTTATTTTTTTTGATATGTCGTTTCTCTGCATCACTAAGGAACCTATAAATCACAAAAGAAGACGGTGAGAACTCCCCTGGATTTTAACTATACAAAGTGTAGAGGAATTAATTTCAACCTAGAGGAGCACACAGATCATATAAAAAATATAAGGATTTGCTATGACCTATTCAGATCAATGTCAAGAAAAAAGATTCAAGCAGGAAATTGTCTTCAAAATCTCTAGTAATAGACTCAAACATTAATTATAGATAAATAATTGATACCACCAACAATCATACAATGACTGTAGTATAAGAGAGAAAAACCACAAAAATAAGGGTCTCACATACCTGTTGCTAAAATAAATTGACTACTCCAACACCCTAATTTGATATAGACTTGAGTATGCTTATCCTAAGACCTTAAAATGAGAAGTTGAACTTATCCACAACTATGAGTCAAATCACAAGGAAAAACATGCTTCCAATTTGGGGATGAGACTATATGTAAGTCCAAGGTGAATTTCAAAGAATAACCATGCATTTTATATAATACATTGTGATCCAATTAAGATACAATGAGTGCAATTGCAATTAAAATATATATCATGCCATCAATAAGTGGATGATCAACTTCTAATGGACAAATTAGTAACATAGGACTTCCAGACCAAACTGTTGCAAAATAGATGATTTACTTATGATATTCCCAAACACCATTTCATGTTTAATAAGTGCAACAATTTAATGGGAATTAAAATTTCCAACATGATGAAATCATAAACAAGCATCCTTAATTGTAAGTAACATGTTTCTTTGGATGGCCAAATCACAAAATTTATCCATGAGAGGTTAAAAAAGTTGTTGAAAGTAGGTAAGTCAAAGGGATCGAATGCTGCATATGACATGCATCCTTAGTTAGGTGAGGGATTTCCAGCATACAAAAAAAAATCAACTTAAATGAGTCAGGATGCCCTTTCCTTGAAGTTTATTGTAAGAGTCATCAACTTTCCCCCCTTACCTTGTATCCTCTCAACATTCGGATTTGATGTATCATTCCACTACAAGTAACAATATATCCAATCCATTGTGGTTTAGTATTTTTATAACATGAATTTGCTTACGTCTAAGTTTTCAACATGTATAGGAATTCACTGAACAGTAACAAGGAATTAAAATGAAAAAACTGAAACAAGTAACACGACATAAAGGAGTTCAATATTTGTTTAAGCCGCTTGTTGGAGAACTTTTGGAAATTAACATATGGCATCATTAAAAGACAAGTAAGATGATTATGAGTAAGAAGATGTTGTGCTTCATTGGAAAAGAGAAGGTTTGAGTTTAGTTTAGCCTCAAAAATGGGAACTAATCACATCATCATATAAAAATTACAAGGATTTTCTATGACCTATTTTGATCAATGTCAAGAAAAAGGATTCAAGTAGGAAATTGTCTTCAAAATTTTTGGTAATAGACTCAAACATTCACTATATAGATAAAAAATTAATGCTACCAACAATCATACAAAGGTTGTTGACTAAGAGATAAAAAACACAAAAAACGGGGCCTCATATACGTGTTGCTAGAATAAATTGACTTTTCCAACGCGCTAAATTGATAGATACTTGAGTATGCTTATACTAACGCTTTAAAATGATAAGTTGAACTTATCAACAACTATGAGTCCAATCCCAAGGTGAATTTGAGAGAATATATACCTTTCAATGTCAGTTTTATAACAAAAGGTGATTTAAAAGAGTTTGACCCTCTAATGTAAAAAATGTAACTAGTAAATGCAGCTATCCACAGTAATTTGAATTCAAAATAACTAGTTATTCTATAAGAAAGAAAATGTTGCAACTTAAACATGTTTAGGGCTTGTGTATAAATATGGAATGTAATTTTACAGTGCATCAGATCATTATCAACCTAAATGTACAAGTGATTTTATCCATGCTAGTTTCTTTGAAACTGTCTCAGGCCGTGCATTAGCGACCTTTAGAACCCGTGTTTTGTATAGTGCTAACAAAACATTTCCCTACATTCTCTGAGCACTTCAAATTCTTTCATATGCACTATTACACTATGATCTCTGGATGTTTCCTGGAAATTGTGCTTCTCTAGCTTGTAATAGTGGTTGAGATTATTGTAGCCCTTCACTTTGCATTATGCATTGGTCTACATGCATCTCTACACATACTTTTTCTTGACCTAGGATATATCATTTCCCATTCTATGACTAAATTTTTTTATTTTCCCTAAAATATTTTTGAGTAATAATGTAATTGAAAGATGGCAATGAATACACACATGGATCTACAAGGTCATTTTACATGCATAGAAAAAACAACAATCTCTATCACCTAAGATTTTTTTCATCTCTATCTTCTATTTTTTTTTTCTGCACAGTGACAAAAATAATCTCTATCATCTAAGATTTTTTTCGTCTTTGAGCTTTTGACATATTTTAAATGATGCGTAAAATTACCTTATAAATTGCTTCTTGTGACAATTCCATTTATATGCCCCTCATAACTTGCTTCAAGCAGCAGTTCCATCTATAATCCACATGATTAAAGCTAATATAGGTTGGTTTTGTCAATTGAAAGAATCGTGGAAGAATTGTTAAGAACATAATATATTTTCTATTAGGAATGCATAGAGTATAAGAATGTGAAAAGACAAGAAGTATAAAATGATACTTCAGTTGTTACAAAAGTTTTTTTTTTTTTATTTAAGAATAATAGTGACAATGCAGTCGTGTGGTTAGTGTACATATTTTAAATTTTGATAGCTAAGTGAGAATGTACATCTTAAAAGAAGTTGGCACTTACAAAAGTGAAATTAATAAGCTCTTGAAAAATTGACGTTGAAATAGACAGATAAAAATAGAGGAGTTCAATATAGATGAATGTGAATTTTGAAAGAAACCTTCGAAGTTGAATCCTATGGTTCCATAAAATGTATTTATATTTATATTTTTTGAATTAAATTTCATCTCAAGCTTATATTAATTTTTGCATATTTTTGTGAGCGAGTTTAACATGCTATCAAAGGGGGTGCTCTCTAGAGCCTACTAAAACTGCAATCAAAATAGTTTTCCCATACATTTGCTTGGATTTCTCGCAACTATATGAAATCATAGCTTTGTTCCAAAACTCTCACCCCTATCTACACTTGTTCGTTGTCAATGTCTCAAGCCCTATGCTGGTCTACATGCATCTCTACACCTAGGTTTTCTTGATATAGGATATATCATTTCCTATTCTATAACTAATTTTTTTCTTTTCTCTGTAAGCTTTCTAAGAAAAAATCTACTTGCAAGATGGAAATGAATACACCCATGGATTTCGAAGGTTATTTTTCATGCATAGAAACAACAACAATCTCTATCACCTAAGGTTTTTGTCATCTCTATCTTCTATTTGTTTCCTGCGCAGTGACAACAAAAATATCTATCATCTAATATATTTCTTTGTCTCTGAGCTTTTGACATATTTTAAATGATGCATAAAATGACCTTATAAATTGCTTCTTGTGACATTTCCATTTATATTTCCCTCATAAATTTCTTCAAGCAATAGTTCCATCTATAATCCACATGATTAAAGCTAATATAGGTTGGTTTCATCAACTGGAAGACACAAGGAGGAAGACTTGTTAAAATCAATTTAGTATAATTTCTATTAGGAATGCATAGAGTAGAAGACATGAAAGGTAAGATTAAATGTCGATAAAAAAATCTCCTCTATCATCAGATTTATCATTATTTGCATGGTGCTATATATTCTCTTTGGTATCATCCTACACTCGCGGACTATAGGGTTTTGATAGGTAAGTGAGAATGTGCATCTTAAAATAAATTGGCACTTACAAAAGTGAAATTATAAGCTCTGGAAAAGTTGAGGCTCAAATCGGTAGTTAAGAGTAGAGGAGTTCAATATAGAGCAATTGTATATTTTTTCATTTGTTTATTGAGTGAATTAGTGCAAGTTTGTGGGTACCATTTCAAATAGTCTTCGTCAAAGATGGTGTGAAAGTTTGTGACTACCATTTCAAATTGTATTCATCAACGATTCACAAATGACAAAAATAGATTTTCCCATACGTTTGCTTGGATTTATTGCACCCATATGAAATCCTAGCTTTGTTCCAGAAATATCACCCCTATCCACGCTCATTTCTTTGTCAGTGTCTCAGGCTCTATGTTGGTGACCTCGAGAACCTGTGTTGTGTATAGTGCTAACATAACATTTCTCTACATTCTCTGAGCACTTCAAATTCTTTCCTATGCACTGTAATGTTATGATCTTTGGTTGTTTCCTGCAATCTATGCTTCTCCAACTTGTAATAGTGGTTGAGATCATTGTAGCTCTTGACTTTGCATTGTGCATTGGTCTACACGCATCTATACAACTAGGTTTTCTTGACCTAAGATCTATCATTTTGTATTCTATGATTAATTTTTTTCTTTTCTTTGTAAGCTTTCTAAGAAACAATGTAATTACAAGATGGAAATTCTTCATAATTTTAGGTTTGTGAAATATAGGGGTGAATGATGAAGAAAAACCAATAGAGGCAAAGTAATTTTTACAAACATGATTTATAGAGTTCTAGTTCTACCCTAGTGATATGTGGAATTCAAAAGAAACTCTACAAGAATGCATTCATCTAATTATAGAAACATTGTGAAATACATTAAAAATGTGAAATATTGGTAAGCAAAGACGTTTCTTTCTCACATTGTTAGGCAAAGAAGAACCATTAAAGATACAGTGAATGGTTGTACCTTGAAAGAGGAGAATGAAGTGTCTTGCTATGAATCACCACAAAACAGAGCAATAAATTTGCTAGAAGAAGCATCAAATAAAGGAGATTAATATAGGTATGTTGAATAGAAGCAAATGGAGGTTAACTGTAGGAGGTCGCATGACCCTAAACAATAATCAACAGGTTATCTTTCCACTTCTCACACATATTTTCCTTCATCATCGCCTACATAGTTGGATAAGGGGCTATTTCACTATGCCCCACTTCATCCTTGCACAACTGGAATTGGTGGTCGACTGCATAACTGCCTTATTCAGAATTAAGAGCACTCACGACTAACAAAGGAGTCTCTACAGTTTTCACTCAGCTCACTCATAGGTTTTTCAAAATATGAATTTTTCAAGATTTTGGTTATACCCATACCTAGTTCCATCTCTGGTATTTTGAACTTATTTAGCGACAATTCCCCTTGACAGTGGGTAGCCTTGGTGCTCATGGTTTTCGCTTGACTCAATCATAGGTTATTGGGAGTCCAAAATTTTCAGGATTTCGGTTCTACCTATACCTAGTTCCATCTATGGTATTTTTAATGTGTTTAGAGACAATTTCCCCTAACAGTGGGTAGGCTCACCCAGATGGGCATATGCTATCATAAAATGGTTGGCTACTCCCACTTGGTTCAAGTCCTTTGCCAGAGACTTCTCCCCCATTACACGCCCTAATTATTAGTTTTTGTCTTAACCATTAACTATTAATCCAACAATGTAAGAAACTTCAATCATCTAACATTCAATCCAATGGTGCAAATCAGTATACAATGGAAGTTAGGGGAGTTGTTCTCAAAGGAGAACACCTTAAATTGTAATTATTGAATAAAAAAATTAATTAATATTTGTCATAGGATGAATCACACTCATTGGTTTGAAATGTCCACCAAAATCTTTTCATGTGATTAATCTGGAAAAAAAAATAAAAAAAA
>APFE031227654.1:68143-93840 GCA_000404065.3 Pinus taeda
TATCGTCCTCAACCCTTCAAACAAATTGAGGTACATTATTGTTTGAATTAAATGTGGGTTATTCACCATGATCAATTAAGTCAATTAAGTAAATTGTTTGAATACTTGGTGGACACCCTTAAAAATTTCTCTACAATAAAATGAAGAAGCAGAAGCATGGAAAACGGTAGGTATGTCAAGTCACTTTGGTAATGTATTTGAGAAGTTATAAACAAAGATCTTTGTCTATATGATAACAAAGAGATAATTTTTAAATTCATGTAAGCATGCAATTCATCTTTATAGTTTATTATAATGATGTTAAAATTGGTTACGAATTTATTTTGAAGAATCAAATTTGGAATTTATAAATTTTGTTTAATAATTTATAAAGTCAATATTTTTTATTTTCACTCTAATGTGTGGAAAATAGTACTATAATCTATATAATTTTTTTACTTAATTCCTTAATTTTTCTATATTGTTAACCATGTTTAATTTTGATATCATAAAAAAACTTTTTATTAATTAATATGCTTTAACAAATAAACTCTTTGTTCATATAATCTTGCAGTTGAGTTATATCTATGTTATCTTGATATAGTGTAAGTTGTTGATAGCTATCAAAGTTGTCTTCAAATTGATAATGTTCCTCGAGTGATTTAAGATACAGGTTACCAAAAAAAAATGTGATGTTTCCTTTGGTGATGGACAAGTGTTGTGCTTCATGTCTATAACGAGGCTTAACATAATGTTAAGGTCATCATTTAAAGACTCCATGAGATAAGAAAGATCAACCCCTGAGTCAAAATCTAAAGTTTGGATTTCTTGGCATCTTAAAATATATAAGGTTGTTGAAGTATCACGAGAGTTGGAGGGGTGATGAGAAGTGGAACATGTTATAGTAATATATTTGTCTAGGCTTTTCATTACTTTGTTTATGAGCTCTACACTAGGAACAAATTCCTTTTCATCTTCATTTGTAAGGTTTTTACTATTTGAAAAAGAAACCAATCCATTTCTTTATTGTGGGAGCATTTTTTCTCCCTAATGTTAATGGAATCTTGAAGAGACTCGATTTCATGTTCACATCCTTTGAGAATATGAAACATGCTTCAGACGTGGGCCTTAAATTAGAGTACAAAACTCAAAAATGGTTCAAAGAGTGTAAGAGAAAAATACCTCATGGCTATGAAGAATTGTTCTTCTTATTATTATTGCGAAAATGGGTAGCAAAGCACATACTATAACAATGGATATAAGAATTGGATATAAAGATTTTTCCTACATAACATTTTAGAATTTTGGATACAAAGAAATCTATAGACATAATGACTTACATATAAAATATATGGGGGATTTGTGTAGTATCCCTAAGGGAAGATAATATGGGGTACTTAGGGGTGTACCCAAGGGCATAAGGTGATGTAAAAATGGGACTAAAATTAGTTAGTTTAGTAGATAAATCCTGTAAGTGGTTACCCACATTAATCACGATTGTAAGTGGTTGACCCTCATTAGACCACTATTAGTTAAGTTTAGTTAAGGATAATGAATAAATGGGCCATAGCTAATAAATAAAGTGGTAAACCCGCATTATGGAAGGGACCACAAGGGTTTGTTAGGGTTTTGAGATATTAGAAGATTATATATAGTTAAAGATAGGAAGGGAAGAGATGTCGAGTATTGTTTTGTATTGACAAACAAATGATTTGCCGATTTTATCCTTCCTTAACAGGTGATTATATGGTGTTACCCTACCTCAAGGGTTTTGTATTAACAAAGATTGGAGCTTTTATATTCTTGGACATATCTTTATGTACTTTTTGTGATTTCTCTTGATTGGTTTCAATATATTTGTAGTTCTTTTACAAGTGGTATTGGAGCTCTTTCCTTGGCAATGTGGGGATATATTTTTTCTTTTGCATTAACTTTCTTTTTGGGAAAATAGTGGGCGACGAGTTTACAGATCAGATCTGGAAATTTGGTGCATAGTTTTTAAAAAATAATTACATATCTGAATTCCTCTAAAACAAATAATCAATTTAAAAAAAATATCATCTGAATCGGATCCCGGATAGAGGAGATCACGTTGTTTTAAAATTAACTATTTTTCAGAATTTTTCTAATGGAAAATAGGGGTGATGGCTTTTAGATAAATTTTTGGAAATTTGGGTGCAAAATTTCTAGAATATAATTGTATATCTAAACTCCTCTTGTGAAAACACCCAATTAAAAAAAAGAAATCATCTAAATTGAAGATCAGATGGAGGATATCTCACTAATTTAAAATCAGCTATTTTTCAGAATTTTTTGTGACGACAAGAAAGTTTGTAGCACAAATATAAGTAATAGAGTGCCCAGTTTATGATCCCAGGCATGTGGGAAGATATAGAGTAGTCATTCCATTTCCAAAAATAGGTTATAATAATAATTTTGAGCTATATTGGCCGAATTGCGACCATTTCAAAATTTTTGCCCCAAAGTAAGTGATATTTTTTTTTCAAAACTCTCATTCTAGTTTAGGGGTTATAGCATGATGTTCTTTGTAGGAAAATATGATGGTCCTACTATTGAATAATACATAATAGTGCACAATTCACAATATTCAACACATTTTCAACCTTTAGTAGGGGTTAATTTCAAAGATGAGGTTGCCATATGGACCATGGTGGAACTCACTTGACTGTAAGCAGATGATGACACCTCCCATGGAAGAATTTGAAAAATTCCTTTTGAATAAATGGTCTCATGCTAGAAAGTAGGATAATGAGAAACATAAAGGGTTATTTTATGCTAATATCTCCATATTATAGGTTCATGGATGTATTCACAAGGAGAAGGTCATTGTTTCTATTAACCTTAGTTGCAAGCATAATATCATCAATATCAAATTGGCCAAAGATTGATAGTTCCTCCACAACATATTGAAAGCACACAAGTTGGTGGTGTGGGTATTCAAATATTTAAGGACTTGAATGCTACCCTAGATAAACATGTGTTACACTCAGAATTTTATTCTTTAGATATGGATGGGCAAGATGTTATTTTGGATATCTTTGGAGGGAATGAATTGGTACAATTGATGTGAATTCTAAAAATAAATTTATGAAGCTATGGTACAAAAAGAAGAAAATTACCTTGTAGGATATTTCCAATAGTAAACAGGTAGAGATTGAGGAGGTCGAAGAAGAAAGATCTGCAAACACGGACACAGTAGATGGTGATTCCTTGGTGGAACCAATAATAGAAGACAAGCTAGCACAAAAACCATAGTCGACACCAAAAAAGGAGTCAAACACCAGGCATAAACCATCAATTAGGGAATCAAGGAAGGAAACACCGTTAGTTAAGGATTTTTCATATCACCACCCACACTACCCAACAAGACTCTAATCAATAAGACAACAACCAACAAGATGACACCTAATTAGCAACAAGGACGAAGACATGCAGAGGAAACATAGAGAGGCATGGCGATTCAACCACAACACATCAACACATGAGAACCATAAGAGCTAACTTCCATCTCATGTGAGCAAGGAAGTTGCTAGACCAATTCTTCACCTTTCTCTTTGATGGATAGGTGCATGTGCATGGTACTGGTGGAATAATCTTTTGAGTAGATCTTACTATTTGTGTTCTTATCATGTTTCGAGGATGAAACATGCTTTAATGGGGTTGGAATGTAGTCTACCTAGGGGAGGATAATATGGGGTATCTAGGAGGGTACCCAAGGGAATAAGGTGATGTAAAAAGGGGACCACAATTAGTTAGTTCAGTAAATAAAGCTCGTAAGTGTTTACCTACATTAATGATGATTGTAAGTGGTTGACCCTCATTATAAATGGACCACAATTAGTTAATTTTAGTTAAGCATAATGAATAAACATCTCATAAATAGTAAATAAAGTGCTAAACCTGCATTATGGAAAGGACCACAAGTAGTTAGGGTTTGTTAGGGTTTTGGGATATTAGAATATTATATATAGTTAAAGATATGAATGGAAGAGATATCGAGTATTTATTTCTATTGACAAGCACATGGATTGTGAAGTGTTCTCCTTCATTAAGGAGTGATTTTATGGTGTCACCCTACCTCAAGGGTTTTATATTAACAAGGGCTGGAGCTTTTATATTCTTAGAAATATCTTTGTGTACTTTGTGTGATTGCTCTTGATTGGTTTCAATATATTTGTAGTTCTATTACAATTTGGCTAGAAAAGCATGGAGTAGTAGAAAAATGAAGAATAGAATATGACGAGAATTGAATATGGATATATATTGCATAATGTTCTTACAATAGATAAGGTCAAGGAACAAAATTTAATTTGTTTATGGTATGTATGGGAACATATGGATATTACTTAACATTATTATTTATTATGACCAACAAGCTAACTTTTTGGTCTATTCCACATGCAATTATTTCGGCCTTATAGATTGCAACTAAAGGCATAAGGGACAACTACTATGAGTTTATAGTAGTGGATTAGAACCCTTTTATAAACACACAAATTAAGGATATGATTGTAATATAGGAATTTCTGCCACTCAAATTCCTAGATCTTTACATAGTCCTAAAGACAATTTTACGCTTTATATAATAATAGAATCCTAAACATGGGACATAAATCTATAGCAACCAAAATAAAATACTAATATTTAATCTCTTCATCTCTTTTCTACTACCAAGCAATCATATCAATTAAAAATTTCTTTAAAAAACATAATTAAATTGTTATGGAGCACACAAAAAACCAATGATTTGAAACCCTAAAAACATATAGAATATAGCTCTCAAATGGAAATTGGCCTTGATAACTACTATATGTAGGCATCTTATGGAAACCTACATGAGTTAAGCTCCTATCAAACTTCTAGAAAACAAGGTTCCAAAGGCTTAAAAATACAAAGTATAGTCCTTACATGAAACTTGCCTAAGTTATTTAATGCGTGTAGATGCCTTATGTTCCATAGAAAGAAAACCAGAAAACCATAGAATGATGAATTGAAATTGGTTTCCTATAGGATTTGTTCAAAATATAAGTACATTGATGATATAAACTATTAGCTTTAACTTCAGTGTATGACCAAAAAGAAATCCTCATCAAAAGATCAAAGTTCATGTCTTAGCATCCCAACAATGACTTTTGTGACCTCTAAGTCCAAATGGAAATACAAATATATAATAGACTGAATACACTTACATGATTCTAAAAGCAAAGCCTTCAATCTCTCGTAGATAAAATATACAACAATTCCCTAATGATGCAACTAATCTTATATTTTTTCAACACATCCTAAAGTTTCTATAAATCAAATACAATGTAGGTCATTGGTGATGCTACTGCTCCTATATACACATAAAAGAGAGGTAATCTACCTAAATAGAGATGAATCCATATTAGATCCTCAATTCTATCAACTACTTTATGTAAAAATTAGTCTAAAATGTCCATTCTTGTGGCATATTAGCCAAATTATGTAAGTTTGATACTTTCTTAATTCCCTTCATGAACAAATAATTCCACCCAAGCAAATGTTATAATAATATTCCTATGTAACAAAGAAGCATCACTTTGTGAAAAGAATGCCTAGTCCAAAACTAAAATAAATGCATATGAGGAAAAGCATCACTCCATTTATTTCCCTTTTCATGGATTTTGCAATCTATTTTTCATTGGGATAGCTTTGATGTTCATAAATATCATGATCATCCTCTTGTTCAAAATCAAGAAGATCAAAACAAACTACATCTTTGGCATTTAATATTCTCTACCACACTTTTTAAGATATCTTCTTCACCGATAACATTCTTTTCTTCACCCATGTGACAAAGAAGGAAATTTCCTCGAAGCTCTACTCTCACACATAATAAAATAATAAATGAAAACCAATGAGCTCTACAATTGTTCCTCTTCATAATTTAGCTATTTTGTTTCATAGACCCTATTTCTCTAGAACCACCACTTTTCTCTTTTTGGATCCTAATCTTGCTATAAGGGAACCAAACCCCTAAACTTTGTGTGCCATGGAAATTTTTTTTTTCTCTCACATTGTATACTTGCTTGAATTTTACTAACACTTTCATTATAATTGTAAAATTTCTTCTAGGGAAGAACAATTCACTACTATATTTAGTTAAAAAAATATGTATAATTTATTATAATTATAATTGTATTAATTAATTGAAATCTACCTTTACTAAGTTATATAACAAAATACTATTCAAAACTACTATAAATGAATTTTAACATGACACTTATTTCACTTATTGAACATAAATAATTTCTTCTAGTCAAATTACTAGCAAAATTAAAAGAGAATTATAATTTACCCTAGTTTAAATCACATATGTTGTGCCTTACTAGCATAAGTATAATGAGTCAAAGAATCATAAAAGGCCTTCAACAGCAAATTATAATCAACATAGTTTCTATGTAATAGACAAAAAATGCATAAATAAAGTTCTAAACTAATTTTCAGAGTGAAACATCTGTCATGACCAAATTTCATGCAATACACTATGCGTTGCATTGAAAAAAATGGTGTTAAATATTTGTCTTGTGTTGATCACTTAAAAGAAATTTTGTCTTTCATGTAATTTTTTAATGAAAGTTTTGATTTCTACAGATCACACTAAAGGGCCTATTGCTTCATGTGTATCACACCTATTTTAAGCTTAGGTGTGACAAATTGATTCAATAAGATTTTTTCATATGTGAAACACGAAACTTTGTGTTATGTGCCTTTATGCAGCAAAGTTTTGTTGACATGTCGCAAATGAAAATAAGCTCTCTCTGGTTGTGACATTCCACATGGTTACAAACTGTGTTTGATAGTGACATATTTCATTATGCAAAAGTTTCATTTTGTGTGACATATCACATCACATATAAGTTTTCATTTGTGCAACATCACAAGATATCAAACCACTCAAAAGTTTCCTCTGACATGCTTCATAATGTTAAATTATTTTTTCATGTGACATACTGCACTTTTTCAAAAGTTTCATGCAACAAAGTTTTGGTGTGACATGTCGCAAATGAAAATAAGCTTTCTCTGGTTGTGACATTCCACATGGTTACAAACTGTGTTTGATAGTGACATATTTCATTATGTAAAAGTTTCATTTTGTGTGACATATCACATCACATATAAGTTTTCATTTGTGCCACATCATAAGATATCAAACCACTCAAAAGTTTCGTCTGACATGTTGCATAATGTTAAATTATTTTTTCATGTGACACACTGCACTTTTTCAAACTTTCCTTGATCAAGACAAAGGGAAAATTTCTAAAAGATCTATAGTGCTATAAATTACATCTCCAAAATATGTATATCTTTATGACACAGTACACCAAAAAAAAAGTGTTTTTTGTACAATAGATAAAGGACATAATATTTTTTAAAATGGGTGCATAAAGACAAGTGTGCTTAGCACACCTAAAATGCTTTTCACTATGACTTATCAGCAATATGATCTTTTATTTGTTATGACATATCATAGAGTATAAATTTTTCTTTCATTCAATATATTGCATCTCCTCAAAATTTATATCTCCCTCACACAGTGCACTAGATCATATTGCATTACTTCAAAATTGCAAATCAAATGATATTTTGTTTTTTCATTTGGGATGGATCTTCTCAATCTATAAATCCCTTTTTACATCTTCCAAAAAAAATTCTCCTCAAGTTATTATTATAAATTTAATCTCAAATTACATTCCTACATTACTCAAGTTACTATAATAGATTATCAAAATTAAAAACTCATTGGAGTTCCATGTGGATCATGCAATCTAGTTGTAATGCATTGCACCAAAAACACACTAGCAATTTCATCAAAGTCGTGGATTCACATCATTTAGCATTTCACTAATTTTTAAATTTGAATTTGACAACGTAAATTTTATGGGGGACACATCATTGGTTGAATCCATAGGTGGCGAACTATATGCAAAAATGACTTGGTTATGATATTTGGTCTCTTGGCTACACTATACTTGATAGGTGGTGAAGTGTTGTTTTTAAGAGTTTCTTATTTACTCAATAGGTAATGGAGGTTAAACCAATGATATTCCGACTCACTCAAAACTTCATACAATAAATATGAAAATATGGTCTTTTCAATTCGATGAATTCTTAGCTATAGAAAAGAGAGATTACTTTCAATTTCTAAAATGCAAAGGTCCTATTTTCAACAAATTCTTGAATACCAAAATAACATAATTTCAAAAGCACTTCTTTCAAAAGACAATACATCTCCTATAAAATAAATTTGTTTTTGTTTTTGTATAGAGAGAATGATTATAAATAATTCAATCCAAACAAGAAAACAAGTTCAAATCAATCTATTTTTTTGTGAAAATAATATAAATTTCTTTACAATAGACACATTGAATTGTTTGATCAAATCACTTAAAGAAGACATATTCATACAACCAATTTCCATAAGTAAGAAACTATCTTTCATAACTCAATGAAACCAATCAATTCCAAAAGCCTAAATATGTAAAGATAAACAACTTACACACAAAGATAATTACACGATAATTCAAGTTAAATTTGACTTTTTCAGATAGACAACATATCCAAGAAACCACAATAAAAAACAAATTCCTTACCTAACAGGAAAAAACCCTAATTTGTTTTCAAATTTTTGAGATCATTGTAGGTAAACAATTGCCACTAGTGTGATGTCACACTTTTTATACAATAACACTGCTATTAATCACTATGTGTAGAATTGAGAAGTGTGATTAATTACTCTTTATAAAAAAGAAAAGTGAAATTAATCACTCTGTGAAAAACAAAAAAGTGCGATGGCTAGAAAACACTAGGAAAAATGAAAAAATCACACAGTAGGTCTAAACTTCAGGTTCTCAAAATCAAATTACAGTTACCAGAGGTTCTGGAAGGCTAAGGTAGACAAAGGAAGCCACCAAATAGCTAAAATTCTCCCTGGTGGAGTCTCCAAGTTTGTTAGCGAATTAATTTCTCTTGCATACAAGTGTGATCTCCCTAGACTTAGTAACTAAGTCTAGAACAAACAAAACAATATACACTAACATTTATATAGAAATACTTGAACAATTAGAGATGCAATTACTCGATTAATGAAATAAGTCTTCAAATTCCTTGTTTGTTTGAAATCATGTTACACTTTCAATCCCTGAAATAGGAATTTGCAATGATAGAAATAGGAAAAATATCAAAGCATACAATACATCAATAAGTTCAAGCTATTACTAAACAAATGATTAAGGAGATTTGATACATAAATGTAAACATTGAACATATCATGTGAGAAATACAATGTACTTGAATTAATAATAAGAAGATGATTTTACAGCCCAATAGGCATTGATTTCATAAGCCACCTTCCAACAATCTCCAATCCTCCCTTTTCAATTACAAACATTTAATTTGAAAAGATAAGTGCCTAAATTAAGAACCTAAAAAATCCAACCAGCTAACCCCTCCAAAGCCAACAACTAACCAGCCAACAATCCAACCAAAACCGACCCCTCCCCCTTTGGTTTTCTTTGTATAAATAGGAGAAGAGAGGAGCTTGTAGATTCATTTCTCATCAGATGAGATCCACATAAAGGGGGAATGGGATCCATCAAGTCAGGGATGAGGTCCACTATAGGTAGGGAGTCGAGCCCATTCTGTTTGGATAGGAATCTCCAACAATGCTTCTATATTTTACCTTTTTCTTTTACCCATGTAAATGGGTCATCACACTTTTTAATGGAACAAAGTGTGATGATCATCTTAAGTTTGTAATAGTAATATATTCGACATCACACTTTTATAATGTGCAACTTGCGATGGTGCTTGAAATTAGGGTTTTTTAACAATGTAATCCAAGATTCTTGTATTTATTAGTATGGATTTTCTTCCATCTTTGTAGGGGATTTCTGAAAATGGTTGATTAGATAGAGAGAGATTCAAATTTATGGTCATTTGCCTAATGTGGAAAAATGACATGTAACACTAACATGTATAAATAGATCACAATCCCTCATGTCTAGGGATTTGTTATGAAATATTTTAGAGGAAACACTATGACTTTAGCTAAACCTTTGTCAAAATTAGACATTAGTAATGGCTCCTCCAACCAAGAGATTTCATTCACAAAATAAAAGTGTGGTGCTAGATTGGAAACCATCAATTGTGAGGAGTTCTAGCCTGTATGTGAAATAAATGAGTTATTAGAGGTTTTGGTCTCTACAAAAACATCATGAAAAACAATTATTTATAGGAAATTCCACTGAGAATCTGAATCATGACTTGATTTCAATGATGGAAGCATTCAATTTAATTGAAGAAGCTGAGAAGAAGTATGAAAATTCATCTCAGAGAAATTCTTGTGGTAATATTAGAAATCTTAACATATGAGTAGTAAGATATACATTTCATATATTTGATGATAATTGGACCTCTGGCACTCAAGGAGGAGAAAATTACTACTTCTATTATAATGGTATGTGCAATATACAATTTGTTCAAATTAACGTCAATTGACCTTATTCATAAACATATGTAGATCACTAATTTAACTTGCATTCCAACTTTTGTGAACCCTATTGAAAAATTTCTATTTTAACAAATCATCATATGTCAAACGTAAATAATGTTGCCCTCATATCTTGATATGTCACTTACAAGAGCTCCAAATTACTACTAAAAGGACCTATTAATTATTTTTCTCCCTTATTACCCGAAAACTAAGACAATGTTTCACAAACTAATACTTAATATCTCTCATTGAGTTTTAAATATATTTCAAATGCATGCCCTTTTTCACATGTAAACCCCTCAGTTCAATGACCATTCACCCTTTCTTCTATATTTAAAGCATACTTAAATAAATAACAATTCTGATTTTACAAACTCCATTTCTTGCTTTTCTATTTGGGTTCTCTTTGAAATCACTATTATAACCCATGTTATAGTTTAATTAGTTGAAATAATAATACATGTTCATAATTTTATTGTAGAATCATCATCTTTTAAATTGAATCAGTAAAACCTTACCAATATAAATAGTTTCCTCTTGGAATATCTTGCAAGCTATGGCTTGGAAAGAAGATAGGTGACATAAATTTTTTTGTACTTTGTTCTATTTGAAATAAAAGAGTAAATTTGGAAAGTTGAGTTTTATTAGTCCTTGCCTTTAGTGGGACTATAGTGATCGGTAGATCATTGACACCCCATTAATTAATTCGTTGACCATATTTTTTCTTCGTTTTATCACTGTTTAACCAAAGTTTTATAATGGCAATTTTCATTCATTGAAATTTTAACTAAAGTTTTGGACCAACCTCTTATTGTAGGCTTTGCATATCCGAATGCAGGATTGTTGTGACAAGTTATAATTTATCCAATGTTTGGGAGTATGTTTTCACTACACCTTTTAACATATCTAAAGTCCCTAAATACATGGCATTTCTTCTTTGCCTATTGTTGTATTCAAAGTAACTTTGATTTATATTTTCACTTCCCACATGATGCCACTACCATCCACTACCATTTCCTTGTATGCCACATGCTACCACTACCACTACCATTTTCTTGGATGCCACTTGTTCTTATTTCCCTGCATTCTGTCACAACTCTTTGATGCCACATGTTCTCGTTGTCCTTTGTGAGTTATCAACAAATAACTCACAACAGATCCGAACCAAAATAGATTTGAATTGATAAGTTGTAGTTGGTTTTATTCACTTTAGAGCTGGGAAAGACAAGATCCATACCCAACCAGTTGCATAGCTTCATAGCTTCCCACAACAATTTATGTAGGCTAGGCCAACTTCTAATGCACTACAAATATCTCTGGTTAATCTCTACCGTTGCATAGATTCCCACAATAGTTTATGTGGGCCTGGAAAACTTCTAATGCAGTGTCAATTTATATGTTAATCTCTACCTAGATGTAGAATTTCGAAATTTATTTAAACAACAATTTAGTAATTCTGGAAATAAGTATAGTTACTAGGTCTCACAAGTAGAGATAAAAGGTAGAAGCCACGGGATGGATTCATCCAGAGAGACATCCAAGGAAATGTAGAAAGATAGTAGGGTGAGAAGCTTAGATGAATAAGATTCAGTCCTAGGTTGCAATAGGGGGAATAAAAAAGTTGAGATCCTAGCCTTTTGTTCACATCTTTAGAGAGGAATTTTGGATGGGAATTCATAATGGGAAAGGAAGACCAAGAAGAATATGACATAAATATATAGCCATCATTACTGTAAATTTGACGAGAATTATCTAAGATCTAAATACAAAAGGAAATCCTAGACTATATCTATTTTAAGCCGTTGAGAATTTTTTAAAGTGTTAAGAAGATGATATTCCCCGCACCTTGATTTTATCGGTTGTAAGACGCTGGTGAAGCCTTTCCTCCAGGATAATTTGCTTGAGAAGTGCTTCCCATTTTGAATTAGTGGGTAGAGCCTTTATTGATTATGAAATGCTCAAGTGCATGCACCCATCCCACACAAAACCCAAAGACCACAAGATCACAAATACCCAATAACAATAAGAAGAATAAATGCCCAACAAGAAGAATACATACCCGACAAGAGGAGGAATAATTGCATGCATTGTTAATCAAATAAAGAGGATGATTTCATAGATAAAGTACACAAATTTTGTAAGAAAGGAAAACTCACCTCTGCCTCGGCGTTAGTGCTCTACTACACCACCCTACCTCTCTAACAAACATATTTCAATATTATCATGAAATATCTTCTACCTTCATTCACTTGCATTTTATTAGTAAATGACCATCATTGTATCAGTAAATTACCTACATTGTATTAATAAATGACATGATATATGTGGGTTAGTCAGTCTTCTTGAAATATAATTAGAAACATATCATAGAAATAAATGTAGCTCATAGATTTATTTACTACCACTCTAATGCTTTATTTAAATACACCTGGCATATCTTTTGGCTGCACAAGAGATTATGAGTTCATTGATGTGGTTACCAAGGGAATGAAATTCAGAAATAAGTGTTTCTTCCTGGACATCAATTTCATGGAAGAGTTAGAGATCACCTGACCTACTGACTAATACAACGCCTCACTTCAACAAGTTCATACTTCATGGGATCATGAAGGTTATGTGCAACACAAGTAGAATATAAATGAGGTGTAGAGGAATATGCATTACAGGGTGGAGGAAGCTTCATTACATCTAGTTCAATTGGGTGGATCCTTATAAGAGGACAACCGACCCAATTGCTTCAAAGGTTGAGTAGGGCACCTGCAATCAGTACTTCATTTTCCATTTCCAGGCGTTGCACTAAAGGTGACAGGGTGGGATGATCCTCCTAATAGAGAAAGGCGACAATGTCGCTAACATAAATTTGAGGGCCAAATCGAAATATGCACAACAATGTATTGCCCAACCAAAATCTCCTCAGTGTTTGCTTAGCAGAGTCGAGCAACATAGACTCGTGAGAAATATCTTAGGGTTTCATATTCTACAGAGCCATCTTATTAGGTATCTCGAGTCTCCATTAAATTCATTTTAAATTTGAATTCTATTTATTTTTTTATATTTGAGTTTTCATGATTTTCTTTTGGACACATCTCACAATATTAACAAGTGAATGTAGTAGGTGAATAGTAAAACTGAATATGCACATGCTCATCCAACTTTCAACACACGTAGTTGTGATCCTTACTTAAGACCATAAACAATGAAATTGTGCTCTCATTTTTGCCAATCCCGACTATGCCCAGGATGGTTAAATTTTAACAAGTGCCAATCCCAACTATGCCTTGCTATTCACCTAAGTTTAACAGTTGTCATTTCATGCTATCAATCGGTGACTCTTGCAATGAAGGTTTAGTGGAGCAGTTTTTTTTGTGAATATTTTCTTTGTTTTCCAACTATACAAATCCTTTGTAGGTTTCGAGCAGGCATCAAGCTTGAGGAGAATTCAGTGTCTCTTACCCTCGAGGAACTTGATCCTCATCATATAGGTTTCAATTTTGTAATTGTATCTAAAAGAAAATAAAGCAATTTAAATTTGTAATTGTATCTAAAAGAAAATAAAGCAATCATATTATATATCAGTTAACCATAAACAAAAGATATTGGGCTTCTCTCATCTCTTTTGAGTGGATAATTTTCTCTAATCTACTAGCATGTTGTTCGTCTTGAAGTATTGAACGTTAGGCAAATAGAGAAATCAATGCCATCACATGCATGCTTAACCACTTTGAATCACTTGTTTAGAATATTTTTCAGGACTTCAACTTGCTCCTTAACTTGTTTCTCAATATCATCCATCTCTGCAATGAGAAATTTCAGAGAACCCACCCGAGTTTGTGACAAGAATCTAAATGAAATTACTGTAATTTCTGAAATTTGTGACTCTGGTTTTAATTTCAAGAAACTTAAATTTCCAAAAAAATTGTGCACAAGTGAACATCATTTTTGATTTTCTGGAGTGGAAAAACCTTTCTAATTTAAAAGTCTCCTCGTTTCCATGAAGCAAGGAAACCTATTGATCGTCTAATATTACTTTTGTTGAATAGTTTAGATTGTAAAACATTTATGGCTGCAAGGTTTTGTTATGAAGATTTGTTAGAAAAAAAAAATACCTTTTATGTTTGTTGGCAAAATATAAATCACATATGGAAATGTTAGTATTAAAAAATTAATCTTAATCATAACATATTGTTCAAACCAGCAGATAACCTGATAACCTAGATAGTTTTGATGTCTACTCGTAGGACTTAATATTATGAAGAATATTTGAAATCCAATCATAATGAACACAACTATCTCTAAAAAGCCCTAATGTTTTATAACCACTCTATAACAAGTTTGATGTCCAGTTTTAAGAGTTGATAACATGAAGAATTTTTTTAGTTTAAAAAAAGTTGAAAGGATTATGGGGAGAATGTTATAATTATTATAAATAAAATAATAAACAATAAAATTGTATTAATTAAAATTTATTATGTTGAAAAATCTTTACAATTTAAAACGGTAGCTATGATTGCGTTATATTATATAATATTATGGCAAAAAAATTACAAATATTAATATGAGAATAATGATTATACAATTTCTTTCGAAACTCTTAGAATTACGATCGACTAAAGTACCACCTATTTTTAATAATTAAATTCCCAGTACTATTATTATAAATCAATTTTCAACACTAAAAATAAAAAATTAATGAAATACAGAATTTAATTAAAATGGTCAATATAATAAAACGTAGTTACTGCAAATCATGTTAATATTGTTGAAGCTCTCTTTGGCTTCAACTATTACTAGTATTGAATATAGTACATTCACATTCTTGCAAAGGCTATGGGTGTTTTATCATTACTAATTAAGTTTCATCTTCTTAAACGTGACATACTATATTACATGATTAATGCTATTCACATTGTATTTTCTAAAGCTATTCACATTGTATTTTCTAGGTGATTTATTTTTAAGAGTAGTGATAAGAAGTTAGGGAGAGCTATTGTAGCATTTTTATAACAATTTTGGTCAAAAGTCCATGTAATAAAGTTAATAAAGGAAAAAAAATAACCAAGGCCATGGGCACTTATTCCAAGTTGAATGTTGGGAAAAAACCATCTTAGTGGGTGTTTATTTGGTTTACTATGGCAAAGGGAAATTGACAAAGGCAATGACAAAGGATTTGAAAAGGCAAGAGGGATTAATTGACATTTTTGTTATGAAAATAATGGAAAACAGGATAAAAGGAAGGTGAAAGGTCACATGTTTCATGTGAGGAGGGAAATGAAGGAAAATAATGGAAAATGAAGAAATATAGGCCTGATTAATAAAAAGGCTTCTGAGCATCAGTTCACAACCTTTTGTCAATTCAGTTTTGGATCTCTCTCTCTACTCTCTCTCTCATACTCTTGGACACTTACAGCATTATTGGAGCACTCTAGCATTAGAGGAAAGAAGGCACAAGAAGGACAAGAAAGCAAGAGGAAGAAAAAGATCAAGCAAGGATGAAGAGGATCAAGTGGCTATAATGGGATTACTTGCACGTATCGAGTTACATTTATGATTTCTTTGCTATTTTTGGCATGCATGTGTGTTTTTGGTTCTCTTATTGTCATTGGCATGGGTTTTGCCAAGTATGACAATGTTCTTCAGACTTGCCTTTCCATTTATAGATAGCCATGGTGTGATGGGGTTCTATTTTTTTGGTCAAGTTGGATTACCGAATGGATTCAAAGCTAAGTGAAGTGGTCTTAGGATTAATCACAAGTTCTAAGACTCCTGATTGTGGATACCCTTAATTGGGCTTAGGAATCCATTGACTGGTAATGGTGGGATACATGGTAAAGCCTAGAGGGTGGTGACCTTGTAGACCTAGGAATCCCTTGACTGGTAATACATTATAAAGCTGATAGGTTGAGATAAACAAATTCCTCATGGTTTAGGTGGAGGGATTCTAAGGCATCCATGCTTGTATAATCCTAGTGATAGGATGGGATTGTGGTAAATCCGGGTTGTATTGATGAGGGTTTCAGGACTAGGAATCACTTGGTGGGATATATGGTAAAGCTTGAGGAAGCCCTAGTTTGTTTTTTTGTGAGTCCCACATTCATGCTTGGAATATGGCATGGGGGTGATTGGATGAAAGAAATATTTGGTTCAACCCAATCTATGGTCAGGTGGTTCGTGGAAGTCCCTAGCTTGGATGGCTTATGCATTCATTAATATGAGCTCCTTCTTCTTTGGTATTTCCTTTGTAAATGTACTTGTTCATATGTGGTCTTATGGTTGTTATATCATTTTTATTTCTGTTGGTTTTATGATGGCTATAAGTATGGTTTATGACAGACTTTGCTTATGGCTCTCATCATGATTTGATTGGTACATGAGATGTGAATGAATGTATGACCTAATAGATGATATTGTATTTATTGTGATAAGGAATCAATCATTCTTTACAAATATCATATAAGTATGAGACCCCTATGCTCATATCTATTGTTAAGACTTATAGATTTCATATTTGTGATATATTTGACGAAATTCCTGTCATGGCAAGTAGGGTTCCAGTCAGGTCATTGTACAAATTTTTGCATTAGTAGCCTTATTTCATGGTTGTTTGACATTTCTAGAAGTTTCATGAAGTTTTGGGTAGTGACTTGAGTCTTGGCCCTAAAAACATGGCACAAAATCTAGGGTCGCTGACACATAACTACCTAAAAAAGGCAACAGTTGCTGGCATACATTGCTGTGGGAGTGGGTGGGGGTGTCGCTCAACAAAATGACAAGTTGTCTCAGGGGTTGGACACACACCTAGAAGGGTTGGTTGTCTCCCGAATGGTCCGTAGTTCCTGAGTAAGGTCAGATTGGGTTTGTTTTGTCAGTTCCACTTCCTTAACTATACATGGGGAGTTGAATCACATTATAGTAGATTCTCGTCACATGTTTACCTAGTGGACTGGTAAGCTTGGGTAAATGTGGGAGGAGGGTGTTACAGAGTGTTATCAGAGCATGGTTCATCTCTTGGAACTGATGGGTGGTGTGTGTTGGACATGCATACATATCGGTTGCATATGTGTTCCTTATGATTGTGGTTTATGTTCTTATTATGTATGCATGGTGGTGGTCATGGTTGCATTTGTGTCACCATGTGAAAGTTGATGGTGTTGTTGTTTGATGTGTTCATCATGTGTGTATGTCGTTTATGCACTTGTTATGCATGTTAGTGTCTATATGTCATTATGCATACGTTGACATGGTTATAGTTATCATGCATGAGATAAAGGTGTGTGGCTGGTATGGTCATACATTGATAATTGGATAATGGGTGAAATGATGATTATATGCTGATATGATTATGTTTATACATGAATTGCGCTAATCTGGTCGATCTTGTATCTGAGATATCCTCCCCTGAACTATACTGAGGTATGTTGATTATGTTATGTTTTGGTTTAAGTTGACATGGTATACTTGCAGGATGAAGATAAAAAATGAATAGTAAGATGGTAGACAAAAGTTCGGGTGGTTCATGGAAATCCCTGGCTTGGATGGCTTATGCATTCATTTTTTCTTGAAAACAAGGAAACTAGTGGTAAAACATTCCCCGAGTATTTTTATAATAAAAAGGAGGTCATTAAAGAGAGTAAATTTTTTTTTTTAAAGAGAAATGAGCTTTTCTATGTCTCATTCTAACAACAACATTGAGTCAAAGGTAAATCAGGTTTGTGAAAAGCCTCTTTGTTATAGAGCTTGAGATAACTTCTTCATTTTTATTTTTATTTATTTATTTATTTATTTATTTTTTTATGATCTTCCCACTAGAGTTAGCATAAAAATACAATGTAGCTACTTTCTTTAGTCAATACACTTCAACATATGTTTCTTTAGTTCTTGATAAGTTAAAATAATTTTTTGGCATCAATAGATAACATTTGTACTTGTCTTGATAAGAAAAGACAAACATAGATACATGATTTTCATTGTCCAACATTAAGTCTCTAAAGTGATCACCCTTAGCATCCAATTTCTATTTCTATTTTATATTGAAAATGTTTTGGACTACAAAAGACAAAAATTTATAGGTGATCAACCTCAGGGAACATCAATAGAAGATTCAACAATATTATTTATGCACCTACAATTTTTCTTGTAACCACTATTAAATAATCATTATAATGGTTACATGATGACCTATATCATGCCTCTTCCAAACATTATTTCAAGTATAGATATACTCAGAAACAAATGGATTTAGAATAAGGGCATGCAGTTGTCAAACATCTCCATCTTCTTCTCTTCTTCCTTCATTCCTCTCACATTCACTAGTAATGATCCACTTTGGTTCCAAGTTCAACAAAGAGATTAGCCTGAGGAGAGAAATAATCAACATTTATCTCAGACCCAACATGACTAACCATAATACTAACCACAACATCCAATTGGTATATAAGTCCCAAGTTCTATATCCATTTTTTCACAAACATATCTCAATTTCCAAGGTAAAAACATGAGGTGAGAAAATCAATTTAAGTTCTGTTGATTCATTGAAATATGGAACTATACAGGAAACCTCATTTGTTTTCTCCCTTTACAGTTATCATTTTAAATATTAATAATTTTACATACCTATCACTCTAAAATTCTAACTCTTTCCTTTCATACCCTTAGTGTTTTATTGTTATGATGATTATTGTAACACTATCTTCTCATACTCTTATCATTCTAAACCTTATGATTATTTTTACTTCCGTCTTCCAACTCTTCGAATGAATGATAATTATCATTCATAATGACTTGCACACACAACCATTCAACCACTCGATGGCATGATTTTTCACCTCGTGATCATGTTCTTGGGATGATTTCACAGCCTTCATTCCCACTCATAAACCATGCTCAATTCCTTTGACTAGTAGCAAAATCAATAATATGAAAAGCAACCACACTCCACTCCGATCTAAACACATTGGAAATCTTGGCATAGTGAGGCAAGAGACAGGGTTTCTAGTAGCCCTAGAAGGTTATTGATGTGCCTAGGTATTGCAACAAGAATGCTACAACTCCCAAGGTTACCGACTTTAATTATCAACTGGGGTTCGTACAAAATTAAGAGGTGTCGACACTATATGTGCGGTATACAATGTGTCCTTCCTTTGTCATCATGATGTAATGGAGTGCATGTACTGAAGTAAAATTCTAAACTAATTTCAGCAAATGAAATGTTCAAAATGGAATCTTAACCTATTGCAAGAAAGAAAGTACCACGAAAGAGATGGAAATTCAACGCTAAATCACACCATTTCCTAATTAATTGCCAAGAAACTATGCTTTGCAATAATGCTAATTAACATGAATCAAATGCTACTACTAAACATGAAAGTAAGAAGCATTAAACATCACTAATGTGCAAGTAAAGGGACTGAAATAAATCTATTTTTGTCTTTTTGTTTTTTCATGCAAAATCAAGTATGCATGCTAATTTCATTTGGTGATGTGGAAGGTGAATTAAGAATGTTGGAGGTTGGATGGAAGGGTTAGGATATGGTTGGATGGTGTGGGAGACCCTTGGGAGGCTTTTGGTGACTTCCTAGGGGTTTTCTCTCAATTCGGCCTCAAAATAGGCCATTTTAGGAAAACCTACAAGATGTATGAGAAACCTACAGGATGATCCTATAGGAATTACAGTGAACCTACAGGATACAACCGAGAGAAAAATGTGAGGTTTTGGAGGTGATGGGAGGCCTAGGAAAGGTGTGTGATGGGTGGAATGGAGTGGGAAAATTCCTAGGATCACTCAAAACTCAAAACCAAAGTTGGGAGATGGACGGATTTGCTCAAAAATCTTTGAGAAGTTTCCTTGTGAAATGATAAAATTGGTGAGGGTTTAATGACCAAGAAAATCAAATCCAAATTGGATGGGGCAATTTTTTTATTAACTAGGATGTCTTAGGTCCCTATTCCAAGTGGAATCACTCAAAAAGGACTCTATTAACCCATGCAAAAAAAATAAAAAAAATATTACTAGTCGAAAAATCTAGAAATTTGAGAACTAGTGAGCTAGTAAATCTAAAAAATGCCTAACCAAATCAAGTGCAAATGAAATGGGGTAATTTTTGTGAAGAACTAGAATTTTTTTTGTGTTCTAATGCAAGTGGAATCAATTCGATTGAAGCTCGTTATCATGCTCTAAAAAATAGCATAAATTTATTGTTCTTTGTTAAAAAGGAGGTCCAACAATTTAGATTTGGGAATAAGAAGACTAATCCAAGCAACTCAATGATTATTATGAACTTCCAAATATTTTCCAAGGATGAAATAATGCTCGTGATCCCGCAAAAGAACTTACATCAACCCTTTAACTTAGTCCTACAATAAGAAATCGTTAATACTAAATGCAAAAATAGAAAGAAATAAAAACGAAAGATGCCTGTGAATAAGAAATGAAAAGAAGGAAAAAATGATACAAAAGGGCTCTAAGGTTCCTGGGATGGCCAAGCCCAAGGAAAATTAGAGACCTATGGAGGAGAACAAGATTTAGAAGCTGAACATGACACCAATTTTCATTATTTCCATCAATAGAATTACATCTCTGCAAGAAAATATAATGGAGCTGCAAGAACAAGCTCTCTTCATAATAACACTAATGAAAACTTATCCCTAGAGGAAAATTCAACTTGGTACTTATACAAAATGATTAAGAATCGTTCCCCATGAATGGAAGAAGCTCTCCCCACCAAAATCTCTTGATTAGTGGATCTAGTCCCCAATACTAGGAATTTGCATTAAATGGTAGGCAACGCATTCCTAGATTTTCTCAATCATTCCCTAGAGGTAAATTCGACTTGGTACTTATAAAAAATGATTAAGAATCAGTCCCCATGTATGGAGGAATATTTCACCACCAAAATCCCTTGATTAGTGAATCTACTCCCTTGATTGGTGGATTTACTCCCTTGATTATTGGAACACATTCCTAGATTTTCTCAATCATTGGAGTTCCACAATTGTGCCATAATTCCATAATATATTGTTGACTTATTTATTTATTTTTGATCCTCCAGTAGTAGGGAACAAGCCACTAAATTATCTCCTCCTCCAACTCTTCATAATCTACCCAATATTCTCGTAATATTCCACAAAAATAAATAATATTAAGCACAAATATTCAATTATTCATAACCTTTCTAATGAATATATTAAAGTTAAAAATAAATTATCTAATGCAAAAAGAGAGGTTTAATGTGCCGAAGGATGGTCATAGTCCTTAAATTATTGTTTAATTTAGAGACATGGGCCTTAATTTTTGTCTAATTTAGAGGCCCATCATACCCCGCTATTAAAAGTGTTTCTCATCCTCTGAGTAACTTAGTTACCTAATTGTGCCTCATCCATGGCCCTGGTGGCCTCTCTCTTGTGCATTAAGAATCTTGGTTGTAAGCTCTACAAGGGAAAGCCAAAAAAAATATTTCTGCAAAGAAAAATCCTTGTTTCTTGAGACCATTAGTTTTCTTTCTTCCCCTTATTCAAGATGGTTCTTGATTGTTTTTTTTTTTTTTAATTTGGAAAAGTCTTCCACACCCTTATCAAAATTATTCTACCTTGTTCCACCATTTATTTTCCTTAGGACTGCCTCCTGTAGGATTTCTGGGTCACTGTAATTCCTACATGATCATCCTGTAGAAAACATAGTCCCTTTGTAAACTGAAGTAAAGGAGTGGAAAAAGTGACATAAATGGTGGAGCAATGAATGGCGATGAGTGGTAAAATAAAAATGTGAGTGACATGGGCCTCTTTGTGATCCTCCTTTGCTCGTTGACCGTCCTTCTTGCTGACCTGCAAATGGAAATTTCATGAAAATGGAGAGGATGCTCTCTTTGGTTTTTTCTTAAGAATGAAATGGGATGGATGAATGATGAGTAGATAGTGAATATGAAGTGCATAGAGGGCTTGGAGTGTTGTGGTGACCTTGACATTTGCAAAAAATTCTTCTTTTAATTGTTGTCCTCATTCCTTGAAATGATCACCCTTCATAATTTGACTTTTCAACATTGCATAAGTGAAGGAGTGAGTTGCAATTAACTAGCTGAAAGCGGCTGAGACTGCTGACCAATCCCTAGCTTATAAAACCTCATCTCTCATGCATTGAAAATAAATTCTTAACTATAATATGCTTAAGAGAAGAGGTCAAGAATATTTCATACCTGTACCTACATGATGGTTGTTGGAGAGACATGCATGCTGCTGCTGAGTTGATGTTGATGTGCAGGTGTTCGATGGTGATGTTGATGATCCTAATGTTGTTGCTAAGCTCTGGAGGAGCTTTTTTAACCTCTGGATCTCCTTTAAAACTGCTCACTGCCAATCCTGTAGGTGTTGTTCTATATCTTGTAGCTTATAAGATAGTGACTTTTTTTGTCCATATCTCCCAAATGGTGGACTGGATTGAGCTGACACTTTTTGAGCATGTTCTCATCATAATTATGCACCTCCCCATAGAAACATTTTGGTCAATGGATGCACGGATCTCGAGAAAAACTAAAAATGATTAAAGGTGATGGAGGCCAATTTCTTGGATAACGTGCATTGGAATTTTCTTATATTGCTTGGTCATGTTACCATCATCCATATGCATCTCTCTGTGAACAACTTTTTAAATGGTTGCATGGATATTGATAAAATACAAAAATGGTTGAAGGTGATGGAGGCCAATTTCTTGAAAATCGTGCATTGGAATTTGCTGAAAATATTTGAGCATGTTACCATCACCCATATGCATCTCCCCCTAAAGCAACTTGGAAAATGGATGCATGGCTTTCAAGTTATGGCAAAAACAAATTTCTGCTCTATGTATTTTTATATCTTGTAGTACAACAGAGCATCCTGTAGTTTTTTAGGACATAAAGCAAACTAGATTGTAGAAGCTTGAGAATGATGGGTGGATGGTGAAAATAGATGAGGGTGATGGATTGGCATGGCCTTGGCCTTGTTGGAGTATTTGAGCAAAGTAGGGGAAAGTCAAAATTTAACTTCTTTTGACTAGACTTGACCAATTTTTCTTTTGGTACCAACTTGTTCTTGTTGCTTGCAGATGTTGGAGAGTACATGCATGCATGGAGCAAGGATTATTTTATTTTTTCTCTCTTTTTTTGTTCTTCTAGGCCTGCAAGCTGCCTCAATCAGGTTTTCAACTAGTAGCTCTGCCTAGGCACCTCAAAGGAGGTTTTCACCTAGGATCCTTTTTTTTTTTTTTTCAACCCATCAACCGCCTTATGGAGGTTTCCAATCAATGAGCCAATTTGAGGCACCTCCAAGGAGATTTTCACCTTAGATTTATATTTTTTCTCTTATTTTTCATTTTGTTTATTTTTTTTTCTTCTACACTACCCTACTTGAAAAACAAAATCAGTATAAGAATACTTCTAATGGAGCCATGTGCACATCAATATGACATACAAAATAATGTGGAGGCTTGAAATGTATGCTTTGACATGTACCTGGATTTCAGAGACCAAATAATTTGACTTTGAAAGGATCAAGCATAGTTGAGAAAGAGACTGATGCTGCAACTTAGTGATTGTCTAGAAACATAATTCAATATAGTTGTGATGTCCTTGGTCCTGGTTGATGTGGATCATTCTTCATGTCTTCTTCTACCATGACCTTCAAATCTTCCCCTTTTTGCTGATTTTTCCCTTGAATACATGGAGGATTTGATGGTAACCATGACGGATTTCTCTCGATCTTTGATTTTGATGTCTGCTCTTCATCATTCGAAACCCATGGTTCTGTAGTCATTTTATTTGAATCTTCTTATTCTGGATGTGGTCCTTCAATGATATCAAGATAATCTCTTTTTTGCAATACTCTTCTTGAGCTATGGTAAATACCATTGAGCTCAAGAGGAGATGTTTGGAAGTTTTGTACCTCATCATTGTAAGTGGGTTGAACTACTTCAATGTGTGGGTTTGGAAATGGTGGTACATGTAGTTGAGTGGGAGTGTATATTTGAGATGGATGTGGATGGGGTTGTGGTTGTGGTGGAGGTGAATGGTAGGGATAACATGGAGTTTGGTATGGAGGATATTGAGGAATATATTGAGGATATTGTGGATGGCTCCCATAATTTCCTTGCCAACCTTGTTTCCAAGATTGTTTTTGGAGTTGAGATGACCAATGTTGCCAAGGAAAGAGTGTGTTCCAATTACTTTGAGGTGGATGTACATAAGCTTGAAATTGTGAATTAGGCTCTTGCATCATATCAGGCTGAATAGGCTGCCATGGTCCTCTTGGAGCTACATAACATAGTTGCATTGGCAATTGACTTGCTCCATTTTCCTCTTGGTAAACCTCCTTCAACCTTGGTAATGATGGACAATTTTTAACATCATGTGATTCTACAACACAAATATCAGCATTTTCTTTTCCTTCATCTTGCATTCTTAACATTTCTACTTGTTTTGTTAGATTGCTAATAATTTATATTTTAAAATCATCAAGCAACCTTCCAAGTTTAGTTTGATTTACTGATCTTGATGTTGATTTACCTACTCTTGCTTTTCCTCTTGATATGTGTTTGCATGTTTCACAAATTTCCTCAAATGATAATCGATATACATCACCTCTACTCATGAGATTAAGGAGATCAATCCACTCATCCGTAATTGTTCTAAGTAAGAGGGTTTTTAGTGTGTCAAATCATAAATGAGGTAGTTTTTCCCTCTTAACATTGTACATGAACCTCTCTATTAGATTTTCAAGGCTCTAATATTCGCTTTGATTCATTCTAAAGATTTCTTCTTTAAGATCATGATATTTATATTTTTCTATAAATATCTTTTGCATATCATTCCATGAACTTATTGAATTAGTCCCTAATCTCATGAACCATTTAAGAGCTCTATCCTTCAAATTTTCCTAAAACAATTTCAGTTTTTGAGTTTTTAATAAGTAACCATAAGATCTACAAACAATCTCAAATTCAAAGAGAAAGGTTTCTGGATCCTCTAGCCTTAGACTATGAAATTTTGGAAGAAAAGAGGGAGGGATTGTCTTCATGTGCATGCTACCATCAATATCTTGAATGGGAAATCTGAGAGGATCTTCCTCACTATCATCATCTCCATCCATTTCTTCTACATTCTTTGTCATCTTCTTCTTCTACCTGCAAAAGTGAATGGTGATGTGGCTCTTACTCCAC
>APFE031227654.1:96203-131204 GCA_000404065.3 Pinus taeda
ACTAATGCAATGCACTTTTCTATTTTTGAAATGAAATATGCCTAATGCAATTATTTTTTTGTTTTTGCAAAAATTAAAAAGAAATGAATTAACTAGGGAAGAAAAAAATGCATATTTGGACACCTCCCCGACAATGGTGGCAATAAGTTATGTGCCTCAATATTGAAACAAGAATGCTACAAATCCCAAGGCTACTGACTTTAATTATCAACCCAGGGTTCGTACAAACCTAAGAGGTGTCAGCACTATATGTGTGGCATACAATGTGTCCTTCCTTTTCTGTCATGATGTAGTGGAGTGCATGTACTGAAGTCAAGTCCTAAACTAATTGTAGAAAATGTAATATTTGAAATAGAACTTTAACCTATTACAAGAAAGAAAGTACTAGGAAAGAGATAGAAATTGAATGCTAAATCACACCATTTCCTAATTAACTGCCAAGAAACTATGCTTTGCAATAATGCTAAATTATCATGAACCAAATGCTACTAGGAAGCATGAAAGTAAGAAGCATCAAACATCACTAATGTGCAAGTAAAGGGACTGAAATAAATCTGTTTTTGTCTTTTTGTCTTTTCATGCAAAATCAAGTATGTAGACTAATTTCCTTTGGTGATGTGGAAGGTGAATTAAGGATGTTGGAGGTTGGATGGAAGGGTTAGGAGATGATTGGATGGTGTGGGAGACCCTTGGGAAGCTTTTGGTGACTTATTAGGGGTTTTCTCTCAATTCAACCTCAAAATAGGCCATTTCAGGAAAACATACAGGATGTACTAGAAACCTACAGGATGATCCTATAGGAATTACAGTGTACCTACAAGATACAACTGACAGAAAAATGTGAAGTTTTGGAGGTGATGGGAGGCCTAGGAAAGGTGTATAATGGGTGGAATGGAGTGGGAAAATTCCCAGGATCACTCAGAACTCAAAGCCAAAGTTGGGAGATGGATGGATTTGCTCAAAAAGCTTGGAGAAGTCTCCTTGTGAAACGATGAAATTGGTGAGGGTTTAATGACCAAGAAAATAAAATCCAAATTGGATGGGACAAATTTTTTTATTAACTAGGATGTATTAGGTCACTATTCCAAGTGGAATCACTCAAAAAGGCCTCTGTTAACCCATGCAAAAAAAAAAAAAAAACATTACTAGTCGAAAAATCTATAAATTTGAGAACTAGTGAGCTAATAAATCTAAAAAATTCCTAACCAAATCAAGTGCAAATGCAATGGGGTAATTTTTGTTATGAGCTAGAGTGTTTTTTTGATCTAATGCAAGTGGAATCAATTTTATTGAAGCTCATTAGCATCCTCTAAAAAATAGCAGAAATTTACTGTTCTTTGCTAAAAAGGAGGTCCAACAATCTAGATTTGGGAATAAGAAGACTAATCCAAGAAACTCAGTGATTATTATGAACTTCCAAAGATTTTCCAAGGATGAAATAATGCTTTTTATCCTGTAAAATAACTTACATCAACCATTTAACTCAATCCTATAACAAGAAATCATTAATACTAAAATAGAAAGAAATAAAAACTAGAGATGCATGTGAATAAGCAATGAATAGAAGGAAAGAAAATGATACAAAAGGGCTTTGAGGTTCCTGGGATGGCCAAGCTGAAGGAAAATCAAACACGTATGGAGGAAAACAAGATTTAGAAGCTGAACATGACAACAATCTTCATTATTTCCATCAATAGAATTACATCCTTGCAAGAAAATACAATGGAGTTGCAAGAATACAAGCTCTCTCCATAATAACACTAATGAAAATATCTCCCTAGAGACAAGTTCGACTTGGTACTTATAAAAATTTATTAAGAATCATTCCCCATGAATGGAGGAAGCTTTCCCCACCAAAATCCCTTGATTAGAGGATCGAGACCCCAATACTAGAAATTTGCAATAAATGGCAGGGAACACATTCGTAGATTTTCTCAAACATTCCCTAGAGGAAAATTTGACTTGGTACTTATACAAAATGATTAATAATCATTCCCGATAGATGGAGAAAGCTTTCCCCACCGAAATGCCTTGATTAATGAATCTGCTCTCTTGATTGGTGGACCTACTCCCTTGATTAGTGGAACACATTCCTAGATTTTCTCAATCATTGGAGTTTCACAATTTGTGCCATAATTCCACAATATCTTGTTGAATTATTTATTTATTATTGATCCTCCAGTGGTAAGGAACAAGTCCCTAAGTTATCTCCTCCTCCAACTCTTCATAATCTGCCCAATATTCTAATAATATTCCACAAAAATAAATAATATTAGGCATAAATATTCAATTATTCATTAACCTTTCTAATGAATATATTAAAGTTAAAAATAAATTATCTAATGCAAAAAAATAGGTTTAATGTGCTGAAGGATGGTCATAGGCCTCAATTTATTGTTTAATTTAGAGGCCCATCAATTATAATGCAAGCAAGCCAGTACTCAGGGCCCCAAGATGGCTTCTCTCTCTTTGCGAATTCCATGAGCATGATAACACCATGACGATGGCACTAACATATGGGTTTGATGGCTAGGTTTTCCAAATTGGTGATGTTCTATTGTTGATGACATATGAGTCCATGGCTCAAGAAAATGGACTCACACAAATAGCGGATCAATGGTTCATGAACAAGCAAGTGGAAAATGGGATATGGATGATATTTTTATATTCCACCAAGCTAAATCGAGGCTAGGGGAAGGGAATTCCTTAATCGTAGAAAAGTGGAGGAATTTTTTTGTCTTGTAAAAATATATAATGTGTGAAGGTAGGTATGCCATCACATTTCTTTACCATATTTCATTGCTTCTCCATTTTGAGGCTGGTGAATATTTGAATTTTCCATTTTATCTTTTCAAGAGTTTGGGTGAAATGGAAAAATGAGCTCAACAAAACCCTAAGAACATTAGTTGTAGCCTCCATCACCATAGTCTAATAAAAAATTTAGTTATAGAGGAGTTATAAAAATGGGGTGACAATTGGGATTTCTTCTTGGTAAGGAACACATTTACCATTGAGGGTATTCCAAAACTTCTAGAGCAAGTTCCCAAGAAAACTATCAAAGGGATACTCAATGGAATTGATCATAAGAGAAATCTAATAATGATTATAAACATGACAGTGAGGATGATAGTATTCATGAAATTGAGGACTTCACATCCTATGGGAAGAGCTCTAAAAGAGTCAAAAGAAAGGATAGACAACCTGCTATGACATTAAGAAGGGTCACCAAAACTATAGCCAGAGGATAATCCCTAAAGGAAATTGAAAACACTCCATCACAACCTCTTGAACCATTTGAAAAAGCTCCAATACCTCCTCTTGAATACCTTGAAAAGGATCCATCACCTACTCCTCAACCTTCTATGAAGGCTACTTTGATATCCCCTACACCTTCTAAAGGTGCCACTTATGATCATATGCCCACTAAACATATCCATATTAGGAAAAAAGAATCTATGACCTCCTTGTTTAGAAAATTGAGAACTAAGTTATCAAAACATTAAACTCCTCATTTCCATTTCTATGACATTGTTGGTCCATAAACACCTAATTATTTGTAGCATACCACTAATTATTATGAGGCGATCAAACCCATTATATCTTCGATCACTCGAAGGGCACCTTTGACCTCCAAACTTAGGAAGAGGAACAACAAAATTTAGAAGTTGAAGCTTGAGGTTGAAGATTTTAAGCTACTATATAGATATGTTAAAAATGAGAACTCCTTCTTCAAGAGTAAGAATGGTCTATTGCAAGAGGAAATTAATAGGGTTATAGCAAGGAACAAAAAGTCATTCAAGTTGGCCAAAAAGTGATTTAAAAAGAATCATTATCTAGAACGTTATAATAGGGCCTTGAAGAAGAAGCTTTGGGCAACAAGAAAAATGAGTGTGGCCAATGTGAATATCTATGTTGGAAACCATTAAACTACAAAGTAGTTTTACTCAATTTTTTCTCTATTTTGTTTGGTTGTGCCCAAGTTTGATCAATATTATGTTAGAATAATATCTACATGTTTGTTTGCATGAGGACGTGCAAAGATTTAGGCATGGGGGAAATGTAAGGATTCTGAATTGACATTGATGTTACTTCCAGTAAGCCTTGTTCAACCCTATGAATGATGCTCTCATTTGAGTATTACCCTCCTTTTCACACCATTAATGGGAAATAGCCATTTCAATGGGTTTCAAAGTAAATTGTTGTTAATTATTCTCAATTCTATTGTTTTTATGAGTTAAAGGGATTTAATTGAGATTTATTATCACTAATGACAATTTTAAGCTCCTTTGGTAACACACCTCCATGATTGATGTGGTTGGACATCTGTAGAGTGTAAACTAAATCATGGGATTTCTTTCTAGCAGCTTTAGAAATATTTTGTATTTATTAGGTCAACCCTAGGTCAATTGAGGGACATGATATCCTTTTGTGAAAGTAGCGGTCAACAAAACCCAAAATGGAGTGCTTAAATAGAGTATTAGGTTTGCACAACAATTTTCCCAAAATAGCATGCTGATAAACAATTTGCAAATTGTATAGCTAAGATTGATTCTAAAGATGTCAAGGAAACCATCTAGACTACCCTTTTGTAATATACTCTATTATGTATTAATATCTTCCATGCACAAGACATCAAATTCATCCAATGTACCTACCGATCATATTCATCATGCAAACAACTATATAGTTCGACCTTGTGCATTGTAAATGGTCAATTGGTCTAGGAACAATTAGAATACAATGTTTTAAGTTTTTTTATTAAATTGATCAGATCGTTGGATGCTTCTACATTTTTGTCTACCTTTGAGACAAAGTAATACAAATTCTATTTGTTGTTGTTCTCCTTGATATGTTTTTTTTTTCTTGTGTATAATATAGTTTGTTTTCAAGCAACATGATGTTGGTTAAGAAGGACCCACCAACTCAACCATGTTTCCTATGCTTTCAGTAGTTATGTATTACAGTCATTTTTTACTTCTACTTATATATTTCGTGTGTGTGATTAGTCCTTCGGATTGTAACTAGACTATGTAACAATTTGTTTCATGACGAGATTTTGTGATTATTGAATAACCAAGTTGTATATTGATCCTCTACATTGTGACCAAATTGCATATTAATTTTTGTAACTAGCTTGCACTTGGTTCCATGTCGTTTGATTCATGATTAGAGTTATGGTTGGATATACCTTGGTATCATAATTAGAATTTCTTTCTCACTCTCTAATTGATAATTAGGTTTTCAATTCAATTTCTTGGAATACAATGATTTTTTTTTTTCAATCATTACTTAATGTTGATTTCATTTGCAGAAGTGAGTTTGACCATTGAAGGGGATCGATAAAATGTTGCAATTGATCTTCTTGGTTGAATGAAAACCTTCTCCAAACATTGTGAAATATCATAACCTATCATAAAGGGGCTTTTCGTTGACACCCCATCGATTAAAATATCTATTATATTTCTTTTCTTTCTTGCATTTGTGTGGATGATTGATAAAGTATGTTTGATTACTGAAGGGCATGATATGCATTATAAATTTACCTTGGTTGCATGAGTATTTTGTTAATTTATTATGAAATATTATGGTGAAGAGACCTTACATTGATACCCCAAATAGCATATATCCTTCAGATTTTATTCTTGAATGATTGTCTTTGCTGGTAGTTACAACAGACTAGGTTCTATTGAAGATAAGCTTTGTGACTTGTTTTTCAAATGAGATAGGAACACTCTATTCCTGGCTGAGTGAAATACTATCTCTTGTAGCTTCACAAAACTTCACTTAAACTTGTCATCTAGCGAATAAGATCCCTATAACCTTATCTTGCAATTTGTTTAGTTTTATTAGAATATTCCATACTATAATGATATATTAGAAAGCCTATTAATATTCTAACCTCCACACATATCATATAACATCTCTACATTTACGCTCTCTCTACATTTACGCTCTTGGACTGATAATTCTAAAACTTAAACAATTAAAATGATCAACAAGCTCATTTATAAACCCATTTATAAAGAATTGAAAGCTTCGAATATCTTCTTCTATATTTTGACCTTATTATGAACCCACCTTTTCCAAATTAGTTTAATTCGTATAAAACCATATCATAAAGAGGAAGGATTTTAGAACAAAGAAAATGTCCTTCATAAATACGTTTCAAGGGCCTGGGGATACTAGGAACAACTCAATTAGTTCCACTTGTGAGATGCGGATCACGTTGAAATTACTAAAAGTTATTTCACATGTAACTTTCCACCTGATATGTGTAATTAACCATCGATCACAAAATATTTTTTCCCTATGATTTGGGGAACTCACATGTATATATTAAATGAGTACCATCCATAAGATTCTAGGTTATGAATTGTCAAAAATTCTTGCTTCATAATGAATGTAAAAAAAAACATGTTTCCATGGCTAATGAAGATTTCATATCTCAGAAATCAATTCTACGAGGAAGAACATAATCCAACCAAAGAAAAATAATGCATTCACCTAAAATGTTAGAAATACTTAAAATTTTCTTATTTAATTGGAAAGATCGTTAGGGGGATATTCTATAAATAATGCATACACCTAAAAGTTTAAAAATACTTAAAATTTTCTTATTTAATTGGAAAAATTGTTAGGGTGATATTTTATCCAGAACATAATTTAATATCTAATTATAGTAATACTAGCACAACCACATTGATAAAAATAGTTGATATATGTCGATAGGTGTATATCAAACACATATTAATGTGGTTGTGCCAATAATTAAAGAAAACAAAAACCAATATAATTAAATCATTTGCAAAAGATAAAAAATATGAAAAATTGTGTGGGTTCAATTAAAGGAATCTTCATTGCCATATACATACTATGCTCGGTACAGACAGACTAGAGTTAAAACTAAGATCAGTTTCGTGCATATCATATTTCAAATCAATTGGATTTTCCTTCTAGGAGAAACACCCAAAAATTGAAAATTTCCTTTTATTATAGTCGATGTCCATAATCCCTCTATCCTAATGTGTGACCTACAACAACATCTCTCAAATTCTAATGTAAAATCAATAAAATGGAAAATACCAAAACGCAATATCAATATCTCACATCAATTTAGATAAAAATCAACGAAAGAATTGAAAATAAGTGTTTTTGAGCTATGAAACGAAGTGTGACATTGCTAATTGTACATCAAAAAAATTAGTAACAGAATATTGACAACGAAAATATGTTTTCTTGTGAAATTAACTTTTGATCTAGTTACTTCTAAACAACATTTGCTATCATCTGAATTATCCACATAAAATTTCCTCAATGATCGGTTGTGCAAAATTCTTTACTATATCGTTAAATTAAAAGAAATCAATTGTGCTAGTAGAAAATGCAAATAGTATAAGAAAATTGTTCTTACCTTCTGCATATTGATCTTGAACTCATTTTCACAATCTCCAAACAATGATGCATCCTTCAAAATGATAAATTTGTGAATGAACAAACAAGCAAATATGAAAGAAAAAAATATGTATAAGGATCTCTCTCTCTCTCTCTCTCACACACACACACACACACACACACAATCCAAGATCAGAACTCTCTTCTATCGTTGTAAACTTGTCAATATTGTTCCTTGGTGTTTATCAAGTAGTGAAACATGCACCAACGTCAACTAATTTGAAAACAAAATCTCCACTGACTATCACTGCTTCCATCACACACAACTCATCACATCATTTATAGGCAAACCCTCATAACATAGATACTAAACAAAGAGCGGAGGGAGTTGTCTAGGAGTGAACATATTGGAACCCCAATATATTGTGACAGAGACATTGTAAAGGTTATTATTGATACATGTAGGATAACCAATGACATCTTGGCATGTGCATAGAACCTGTGACATTTTGGCATGTATACAAAGCCCCCACATTAGAGTAATTCGAAGTAACAATATAGTTTATAGGGTCGACATTCTAGGTTAATTGAAATGACATTCAGGGTCAATGTTTCACATAAAAGTTTCAGAGGATTGATAACCCTGAAGCACATAAGTGCAAGACAATGATGGGACAACCACATTTCATAAATGATTTTTTAATAAATTAAAGCTAGGAACAAACCTAAGAAACTGAAAAAGTATTCACAAATCTTCCATAGTATCTATTGAATCATGCATAAAACTAAAAATATTCCCTAATTATTAGATCTTAACCATTCATAATTTAAAGATTTGAAATTCCTCAAACCCAATTCCAATATATATCATACCTATAAATAACGTAATTATCTTAGTGTTGAAAATAGTTACTTTACCGAATTTAAAAAATACTTAAAAAAACAAAACATGTGTCTAGAAACAAAGTCACTCCCTATCTTCTTCGAAAACTAGAGAAATTCTAAGGAATGCACTTGGAAAATATGTGGACCGCAAAGTAGTTTCACCTTATATTTGAAGTTTAAGATTAGTATAAAAGATATTATTTAAATGCCTATGTTCAATTGAATAGTTGTTATTTCCGGTTAACATGGGTCGCACGTAAATTTTCAAAATCCATAGGAGATGCTTTGATGAGGTTGTGATTCTTACTATGATCTATGTTTACATTGAGGTTTATATTATTTATAATTTTAAAGATGGAAAGCTAGACCACTTACCTTAATTTATAGGTTTTGATAAAGATGTTGTTGTGCAATCAAGTATCATGATAATGACAAAGTACAATGTTGCCATGAAAAAATATACATGTTGCCATGAAAAATATACATTTAGTTTAGGTAATGTAAGTAACGATAAATGTTAGAAAATAGATAGAATCTCAATTTTCATAGTGTCTAAGATACTCAAGTGTTTTCTTTGGTAAGGAGATTAATGATTTGTAATGTTGATCATGTTGGTGTTGATAGCATTAAAAATATAAATATATTTTTCTTAAAAATAACACTGAGAAATATATATAAGGACAATATGTTATACTATGTTTAAAGTTTAAGGTTAATATTACAAAGTATGTTGATGTCTACATTAAAGATAAGGGAACATCCTAAATCATTTGTTAATGTACTTGGATGTGACCAAATTATAGAACTTTATAATCTGGTTTGAGAAGATATGTTGAGTTTAGCTTGGTTATTGTTATGTAATGTAAATAATGAGGAATAAGAAGTGAAAATTTGATGCCAAAGGAAATCATTGGTGTAGCTATGGATTTTTCATCAAACAAAACCACATGAATTTATGTTCATCCCTAAATTAGTTTGACCTTTTGTTAGGGTTTGGTGGCTTAGTCTTTATCTTGGCAATATATCTCATAGAATCTTGTAGTTACTCCAAGTATTCCTTAATAACACTCTTGAAGTAGTGTCCTTGTGGAAATGATTTCCAACAACATATACATATATTCACTTCTCTCTCCTTAGCCTCATCGAGAGATTTTCTTTATAGATGAGTTAACAAGGCAATTAGATGAATCTTGAAACTTTTTTCACTAGGGGGTACTTTTATCATTATCTTAAGATTTTATCACTTTTTGACCCTGTCAACTATTATTCATGAATATTAGCAGCCCTAACCACTTAAACATGATATGATTGTGTGTTTATAACATTCAAATAATTCTATCAAGGAAAGTATAGTGTTTCTACTCTCTTTGTTAGTTCCCTGGGGGAGTTGAAGGAGAAAAATATGACTTTGTCTAGGGCTTCCATGGAGAATTTGTTGCATTCCATCCTTCTTCCTATGTCACTTCTCTAGTAGATTTAGGGGTGTGTAATTTTGAGCTATAACACCATATTAATATATATTTATATAATGAGGGGTGGCTGGAGCAGGAGGGGTAATCTATTGCCCCTACGAATAAAAAAAATACAATTTTGCCTAGGGATGAGGAATGACAATGAACAACCAAGCAACGTTTTGGGCTCTATGGAAAGGCGTGGACCTTGCAAGGGATTATGTACTCAATTTTTCTTTTTTATTTGGGAGACTCCATGTTAGTAATCAAGAAGGTTTCTCAGGAGTTAGCAAAGCACTCAGAAAAATCTTTACCAATTCTTCGAAGAAAAACTATCTTGACAACAAAATTTGAAAATATCTCCTTCCTCCACATCCTCAAAACTCTCAAAATGGAGGCCGACACCTTGGCTAACCAAGGTTTGCATATGGAATGAGGGGATTTGATTTTGCATGAAGAATCGAGCCAAAAGGTGTTAATCCCATAAAACAAATCATTAATGATTATCTTTGGAAATCACAACAAATTGGAAATTTGGTCATCGACGCTTAGGAGAATAAATATAAGATGGAAGATCAACTTAAGTAGGCACAAGGAGAATGAAAGAGGAGGATAGTTTGGGATCAGGACTACCCGATGCACATCGTATCACTTGCATGGAGTTCCCCACAACTGGACTCTCAACATAAAATAACGACATGAATTAAATTATTGGTGGTCCTTACAAGCACAACCGATGTGGGAAGGCAAGTTAATGGTGGAGAGACTAATTAAAAACAAGATGATTCTGCTCAGTGAAAGGTCAGGCTTTATGTTCAGAGGATTTGAATTAATGGTGCACTTAAAGGAGGCATTAATGATCTTCGATGACAAGGAAATTTCCCAAGAGGACCGGGAAGGGATATATATTGATGGTTGGAGGAATTTGGTTCATGATTGGATGCTCAGTAAGAAGAATTTTTCGAGATTAAATTGGTTGTTTTTGAATATTGAGAACATGCTGGAATCCATAGAACTCGAGTAATGGAAGAAAGTGACACAATTTTTTTTCAAAAACTTACTAGGGATGTATGAATTGTTGGAGAGGAGATATGTTCTTATGGAGAAGGAATGGGAATATATGGTGTAGGAAATGGATCACAAGTTGGAACGGATTCACTCTCGAATGGAACGAACGATCTTGCACATAGAGTCATATATGCTTTTAATGAAAATAAAGCAGTGAGAGGCAGCTTGAAGCTCCAAGTTAGAAGAAAATCGATCTCCCTAGAAAACAAATTATCATGACAACCCCGAGTTAAAAGGTCATCTAATAAAGTTAATAAAGGAAAACTAAGACCAGGGTCATGGGATACATATTCCAAGCTGAATGTTGGGAAAAACATCCTAGTGGGTGTTCATTTGGTTTATTATGCCTAAGGAAATTGGCCAAGGCTTTGAAAAGACAAAGACACATAATTGGAATTTTATTTACAAAAATAATGAAAAATAGGGGAAAAGGGAGGTGAAAGGTTACATAATTGCATGAGGAGGAAATCGATGGAAAATTTGAGGAAAATGAAGAAAATATAGGCCTCAAGGATAAAATGGATTTTAAGGATCAGTTCACAACTTTTTGTGTGTTATATTTTGTTAGTTCAGTTTTGAAGATCTCTCTATATTCTCTCATACTCTTGTACACTTAAGGCATTCTTGGAGCACTCTAGCATTGGAGAAAGGAAAGCAAATGGAGGACAAGAAGGAAAAGGAAAACAAGGATCAAGCAAGGAAAGTTGGATCAAGTAGTTTCAACGAGAAGACTTGTAGGTAACAGGTTGCATGTGTGATTTCCTAGCTGGTTTGTGAATGCGTGATGCATGCATGTGTTTATTTGGTTGTCTTGTTGTCATTGGAATGGGTTTTTCTAGGTGTGGTAGTGGTTTCAGCCTTTCCTTTCCATTTTTGGATTGCCATGATGTGATGGGGTTCTTTCACTTAGTTGAGCTTTGGATTTCTAGATGGTTTTGGAATTGGGTGAGATGGTCTCAGGAAAATTCCTGAGGGTGTAGGAATCCCTTGATCAGTATCGATGAGATTGTGGTAAAGCCTAAGGGTGGAAATGGGAAAGTTCCTCAAGATATTGGTGAAGAAAGTTTAATCCATCCAACCTTGTTTTCGGCCTAGTTATCCCTTGACATGTTTTGGTGGAATTGTGGTAAAGTCTAGTTGTTTTTGTGCTCGTTGGGAATAGGAATCCCTTGACCAGTTTTGGTGGGATTGTGGTAAAGCCTGAGGGTGGAGGCGGTTTAATATTTGATAATATTTGGTTGTTTTTTCCTTGAGTCTCACATTCATGCTCAGAATTGGGCACGAGGGTGATTGGCAGAAATAAATATTTGGTTAAGATCAATCTATGGTCGTGTAGTACATGGAAGTCCCTGACTTGGTTGGATTTGTCATATGTTAATAAGAGCTATTTTCCTATTGTATTTCATGAGTATATGTACTTGTTATTATGTGGCTTTGATGGTCATTATATCATGGCCATTATGTTGGTTATAAGCATGGTTTCATAACATGTCCTAGTTATGGCTCTTAACATGTTTTGATAGGTAAATGAATGGCTAATGAATGCATGACCTAATAGATGTTATTGCATCTATTATGAGAGGGCATTACACCTTTTTAATGATTCTTAGATAAATATTAGACCCCTATGTTCATATATGCATTCATGACCTTTAGATTACATATTCTCAATGTGTTTGACGAAATGACTGTCATGGTTAGGCCTCGCTAGGTCAAGTTTTTGAGTAAAGTTTGATTGAATGGATTTTTCATCATGTTAGAAATGATTCTAGAAAGCCTCACTTAGTTATGGGTAGTGGTATGGAGGTTGACCTCGAAATTAGGCTTAGAATCTGGGACCTCATGCTCTGAATTGGACATTTTGGGTTGCAATCGTTGGGATACAGGCATGCATATGCGGTTGGAGTCTTCTAATGGCATGGATGACTTGTTGTGGGAGTGGTTGAAAGCTTAGGGTTGAGAGAAAGGGGTCTAGATCAGGGTTTGGCTACCTGTGGTGGTTGTTCAACTCCTTAATGACCTGTAGCTCTTGTAGGAGGTGTTGAATGGTCATTTTGTGGTCATTAGTCAGCCCCACTTCCTTAAGTGGATATAGGTGTTTGGGTCATGTCATAGTAGCCCTTAGCTCATGTTTACCATGACAAAACAATGATATTGGGTAAATATGGGAGGGGTTGTTATAGATTGGTATCAAAGCATGGTTCAATGCTTGGACTCGATGGGTAGAATGTGTTTTTCATACATGCATGCCAATGTTTATGTGGTTGTTGCATGCATTGTCATGGTTATGGTTTTCATACATGAGGTCATGATATGCAGTTGGTGCTATCATTCTAGATGTTAGTATATTGATATGATTATGTATATACATGTTTCATGTTAATCTAGACTGATTTTTCAGACAAGATAACCTCCCCTAAAGTTCACTGAGGTATGTTGGTTATGCTTATGTTTGGTTTATCTAACATGGTATGCTTGCAAGAAGAACAAGGTTAGAGATCACTAGCAGATTGGTGGATTATAGTTTATGAGACTCCCCTTATAGATCATATGAGCGGCAAGGAGATGAGTACTCTCTGGACATAGTAGACACTTTGAGAAGTTTGAAATCAGATATTAGAATTTGAAAAATAGATAATGACAGAATCATTCAGTCGTAGGAAATAATTGCCAATGCATAGGAAAAATAAGTAGAGGTAAATGTTATTATCCTTCAGAGTTTGTCAGACTTACAGAGATAGGCACAACCACGAATTAGTTATAGGAAATAGGACAAGACTATTGAAGCATATGGTAGTAGGTCTAATGGCGGGAACAGGTCAGACATGGATGACATAGTTAGAGATGGTAGGTTCTTTTGATACACCTAATACAAGAGCCAGTGGACATGGGTTCTACTCTAGTTCTGGTTTAGACAGTTATCATGGTCATCATATCTATCCTACTTACATGAGGAGTGAGATGGATATTTATTGGTTGAGTTCAAGAAAGGCAAGCCACCTACATTCAATGGAGAGTTGAAGAAACCAGAAGATGTAGAGGCATGGTTGCTTGGGGTGAAGAAATTATTTGAGCTACATAATTACATAGAGAACATGAAGTCGTGGATATCTATTTTCAGCCTCAAAGGGAAAGTAGACATCTAGTGGGAAGATGTGAAATGTGTCAGAGGCATCTAGAAAGAGGAGTTGAGTTGGCATGAATGCAAGAGATTCTTTAGGGAGAAGTACTTGTCATAGAGGTACGATGACTCTAAGGCCAAGGAGTTCTATGAGATGAAGATTGGATCGATGATCAATGAGGAGTACACAACTAAGTTCCTAGAGTTGTTGATGAATGTTTTGTATATTAAGGATTAGAAAGCCAATGTTCAGATATTTTTTAGTGGATTTCTGTTAGCATTCAAGGACTATATTGAGTACGATGACCCTCGGCCCTTGATCACTAGAACAAGTCATTGGGAAGTTGAATAATTTTTATGAGGAATTGAAGCGTAAGACCGAGTCTAAGAAGGGTTTCAAAGGGAATGACAATACTAAAGGTAAATGGCTATAGATGCGAACAAGACCTCCAAATGTAGCTAAGAAAGAGAATGTTGTTCCTTATAAGAAGTTTAATGGAGTTGAGAAGGGACATCGGTCATAGATTGGAGAGAAGCAGAATAGAGGTGATTGTAGGAGACAATTGTAGTGTTGGATATGTGGCAAGGAGAATCTCAAGAAATATCGCCCATCAAATAAAGGTGGTACACCATAGATCTACAATGCTCAAGAGGAGCAGATAGTTGGGGATGTTGGGTAGAGCATTCCTCGGATTTATGCAGCATTTGATAACATGAAAGAATAGCACCATCCATATATTATTGAGATGGAAGGTAAGCTATTTGATCAATTTGTTTCTATTTTTATTTACCCTGGATCTAATTATAGACATGTTAATTATGACCTGGTGGATAAGTTTAGTTTGAGAAAATATGTGCATGCAAAGTCTTGGTTGGTGTGGTTGGTTACAGTGTGCTTCTAGGTATGGATTGGTTGTACCTTCATAGGACTAAGGCGGATTATTATGAAAAGGCTATTTAATGCTTGGATGATAATGGAGAACAAATAATTGTGTAGGGTAAGAAGAAGGTGACACCAGTTAGAATGGTTACAACTATGTAGGAAAAATGTAGTTGCAGGAAAGGGTGTGCATTGTTTGTAGTGCATGTTTCTAGTGATAAAGGTAAGGATGTTGAGGATGAAAAAGTCTTAAAGAGGTATCTAGTTTTACAGTAGTTTTAGGATGTATTTACGATAGATATTTCAGAGTTTTCGCCTCACATGGAAGTGGACGTGGACTTTTCTATTGAGTTGGTACCATGGGAAACATTGGCATCAAATGCACCCTATAGGATGAGCACTCCAAAGCTAGTGGAATTAAATTTTCCATTGAAAGAAATTCTTGATAAGGGGTACATTAGGTCAAGTGTGTCACCTCGGGGTGCACTAGTGTTCTTTGTGAAGGAGAAGGATGGTACTCTCAAGTTGTGTATTGATTACAGGTAGTTGAATGAGGTGACGATTAAGAACAGGTACCCTTTGCTAATGATCGATGACTTGTTTGACTAGTTGAAGGGAGTAGCAATGTTCTCGAAGATTGATTTTAGGTCAGGATATCATCAGGTACGCATCAAAGAAGAGGACATCTATAAAAAGACTTTCTAGACCAGGTATGGGTATTATGATTTTTTTGTGGTTCCTTTTGGTTTAACTATTCCTCCAACTATTTTCATGTGTTTAATGAATAGTGTGTTGCATCCTTAGCTAGACAAGTTTGTGATTGTATTCATTGATGAAATATTGATATATTCAAAGAATGAGGAAGAACATGCAAAACACTTATCACCGATGTTGAGATTTCTAAGAGAGCATCAATTGTGTTCCAAGCTTAGAAAGCGTAGTTTCTTTTAGAAAAATGCACATTACTTGGGACATGCTGTTTCCAAGGAAGGCATAATAGTGGATCTGGAAAAGATCAGAGTTATCAAGGAAAATGCAGTTGTTAGGAATGTGGATTAGGTTAGATAATTTATGGGGTTAGTAGGTTATTATTGGAGGTTCATTAGGAACTTATCGTGAATTTCCTACCCTATTACATCATTGCAAAGGAAAGGAAAGAAATTTGAATGGACAAAGGAATGTGTAGCTAGTTTTGAGTAGTTGAAGTTGTTGCTTACAAATGCTCCAGTTCTAAATATTGTAGATCCAGATAAAGAGTTTGTGGTGTGTATAGATGCTTAAAAAAGAGCAGTTGGTGGAGTCTTAATGTAGGAGGGACATGTTGTATGCTACGAGTCAAGAAAATTGAATGAGCATGAGAAGAACTATGTAACCCATGATCTTGAGTTGGCAACAATCATTCACACGTTGAAGATGTAGATGCACTATCTTCTTGGCAGGAGGTTTGTGTTAATGAGTGATGATAGTGGGTTGAGATATTTGTTTGACCAACCTAATCTAAATGCTAGGAAAGCTAGGTGGTTTGCCATGTTCAGTGAGTTTGGATTATGGATAAGGTACATTAAGGGTAAAGAGAACAGGGTTGCAGATGCTCTTAGCAGAAGAGTGCAGGTAATTCACATAGCAACAACGAGTTCATATGGGACTGTTGACAGTGCTGGACTGACCAAAATTCAAGCGATCTCCCCGATATATGGTCCCAATTAGACCTCACACCATTTGGGATAGGATCCCCATCCAGAATATGAACTGATTACCATTTTCATAAATATTTGGCTTGTCTCTAACTATCGGTAAGAGAGAGGAACACATATGTATGCTCGAAAAGTGAGTAAGTGTGTTTAGTGAGTGTTCAATTGTAGACATGTCAAGGTTCTTCTACTATGGAGGGAAAAGGAAGTGAGCCTCTAAGAGAGGGGTAATAGTAACACTCTGGTAGAAAAACACACAATGATAGATATTCATCTAACATTTAGTGGATTATTTCACAGGAATTGCAACCACTACAACAAATTTTCAATATGATAAGCACTAAAATAACTGAAATAGTTCAACTGCTTTAGTATAGGTGAAAACAAACATGAATCATAAACATTCATAAAATAGTATTACAAACATTCATAATCCATACATGAAGAATGTGTTGGCCATCAGGCTTCATATATTAAGTAAAATTCCCAAGACACATGTATACATCGAGCATCACTAGATCCAATAGTGGAGCATTGGAGCCACTTCTCGCTCCCCAAAAGAACTAGCTTGTCTATATGATGCCTTGTGGGAGGAGCCAAGGTCAAAAGTGCTTTACTCATACAATGAACGTGTATATATAATCAATGGGGTGATGCTTCACCTCCCTTATGACTACCCTCATGATTGTTTGAATTCCTATGACTTTTTTAATTTACATGATTGTTCACATTATGTACATGTTCTCTGGACTTCCACTTTATAATACATTTTATATAGGAATTTACATAATCCACAAAAGTGATGTGGCACATGGTGACCCATGAAATGACATGACATGACACTGATGGCATGGCAATTTCAATCCATTCTTGTTTCTTCTTTCTATGTGTCTTCGTGACAATTCTCTTATGTCCACCTCCATTTGGCTTAGAGATAAGGAATCTTCAGTTATTTCTGATATTGAACAACAGTCACAAACTAGTGTCCCTTTTCTTTCTTCTGATTGATATGATTGCATATTCAGCTACGAAGGTGTCTTCCCACATGTTACCATTGTCCATATACTTCTTAATTATCATATCATGGTATGATATAGTACTTGCATATGAAATTCACTCATGACAAGATGACATCAGTTCAATAAACCCCTAGCCTAACATGCTACATGACAGTCCACTGGTTGTGCCAAAACCATGTGGCAAGCTGAGGGAGAGGTTTAGTGATTGTGCAATTGCATAGATCAGGTAGTCAGGGGTCAACTTTGAGCCTTGAGACTATGCAATGCATAATTCAAGTTGGGCTGAGTAAGAGGATTGTGTAGTTGGGGAGCTTAGGGAGCTAGGTTAAGGGCTTGAGCACTGATTTTTCCCATGGCATAGCTCCAGAAGGTAGAGGATGATAGATGATTGTACATTTTCATAGTTGAAGGGCTCAAGGATGAGTTTTGAGCCTTGAGATTACGTAATGCACCATACTGACTGGGAAGGAGAGAGAAATTGTGCAGTTTCTGGGTTCAGAGGTTGAGCTTGAGCACCGTGATTACACATTACACAATCTTGGGAGGCAAGAACGATGAATTACATAGTTCCAAGAGGTAGGGTTGCATCTTAAGGGATGATACTGCGTAATCAAGAGGGTGAGATGAGGTTAGGTTGCTTGGTCGAGAGTCTTTCTGAATTTGGCTAAGTGCGGGATCGATGAAGCTGGTGTGAATAGTGATAAGACTTGACTATTATACATAGTTAGAACACTTAACGACATAACATAGAGCATCCATAACACATGAAAAAAAACTTCCCTTGGTGTGAAAACTTTGCGATGACAAGTGCGGCACCAAAGATGCACTTTGTGATGAGCGTGATGACACTTGTTCGAAAATGCTTAAAAATTTGAAAATGAGTGCGGTGAATGTTTAAATACTAATAAAAACTCATTTACACAAAGATAACCCCTTGAAACCACCAAAACAAGCTCATATACACTATGTGACACTTCATATGCAAAAGGTGACACTTTGATTTTCTTGCAAATGGGAGAAAAACACTTAATGAAAACACATGCAATGAGTTTCAATGTTTTGTGATGACAATATGAAAGATCAAGCTAGGCTCTGAAATTGGGTGTAGGAAACATTTTTGGAGGGTGTTGTAGTAGTGACAACACTTGGCGACACACTAGTAGAATTCCAAATTCTCTGTCTGGGTTTACTCTTTTATGTAGGGTCTTAGTTCTTTGGTGAGTATTGATTCATCATTCATGTCACTTTAGATTCCCCATTTACCCCAAAAATAAACATGGTCCCCTTTGTGCCTTCTCGGTTAAACAAAAACACAAGATTTAACAATATCTCAATGCTTCAAATCAGAAATGGTAGAGTATTTCCCGAGCTTTATATTTTTAGGGTAAGTTTTTCATTTCTAGTGTTGCTCCAGTACTAGCATACTTGGACAATACCTTGGTGGAGTCACTATAGGAAAAACACATTGCTTTACTACTAGTGAGCTTAGACAATACTTGTAACACCGTCCTCCCACATCTACCCAAGTAACTAGCCAACCAGGGTAAATATGAGATGAGAGGCTACTATGACTGGGTTCAACTTCTTATGTGACCTTCAGGAAGTGGAATCAATGGAAACATCATACATAGTCATCCAATATCAGTTTAGAATCCTCAAGAGATAAGTCAGCCACTCAGACAACCTGTCCCTGCGTCCCACTATTGTTCTCGACATCTTAGGCCTCAGTTTCTCCCATGCTATGGGAAAGATAGCATCCAAAAACCCAAATCCACTCTCACAAGCTTGCCTTCCAGTGACCAGAGACTAAAATTTCTAGTTCTGTGCGAGTGACCGTAGGATTTAAGTGACTTTTTCAGGCCTAGAGCCCAATTCATTTCCCATAATGGAGTGATAGCTTAAAATCGGTAAAAGTATAGGGAAAAAATGTTGCAAAAGCAATAAGTTGAAAAATACCTTAATCATACCCCTACTAACCATGCCAGGCATCTTTTCAAACATATCATCAACATGTAATCTACAGGTGAAAACAACATAATTAAGGGTAGGGATCTCATACTTATCTGAGAACCACTATGAACCATTGTTCCCTCATGTCACTTTCTGCATTATCATCTATTATGCTGTAGATATACTATCCATTCATTTACAAGTAAAAACATGTTGAGAGCCATACAAAGTTGTTGTCATAGAACATACATATAACCAACATAATAGGGATAGAAATATCATAATCATATCAGCCATAAAATCCATATATACCTCAGTAGATTTACAAATGAAGATCAAGGGAATGAATTTCTCATTAATAAATGCAATAAACCAAACAAAGATGGGACTACCACATTCTAGCTGACCATAGGATGGTTGAGCCAAATATCTCTTCCGCCATTCATCCTCTTTCCATATTCCAAGCATGAATGTGAGACTCAAACCAAAAGAAACAACCAGGGCATACTGAGGCTAAAGCTCCTCACCCTCATCAATAGAAACTAGGCTTTACCGTAATCCATCTCAGATCATTAGGCCAACACAATGAACACATCATAATAGGCTTTACCATGATATCCACCCAATCAATAGGCCAAACAAGCATGGATGCCACCAGATTTCTCCACCTACACCATGGGGAATTTTCCTATCTCCTAGTCTCTCAGGCTTTACCACAATCTCAACCCAGATCACTAGGGCCTAAACCGTACCCACTCTCTAGGGTTTACTACATATCTCAAACCCGGATTACTAGGCCTAAAGGAAAGAAAAACACCTCTTGGCTTTACCATATATTCTTCCATTCACCGACAAGGATTCCTAGGCCCACCAAGGCAACATAATCTTTGCTTTACCACAACCCATAGTCTGGCTCAGGGGTCACTAGGCTAGTGGCTTTGTCATGATCCACAGTCTGGTTCAGGGACCACTAGACCATGTGCTGTATCATTCAGATATTCACCCCACTTAGCTTTGAATCCGTCCAATAATCTAGCTCAAGCAAAACATGAGAACCCCATCAAACCATGGCTATCTAGAAATGGAAAGGCTAGGTTGAAAACACTGTTACACCTGGAAAAACCCATGCGATGATAGAAAAGAACCACATGCAATGCCATGGATGACAAATCTAACAAGGAAAGTAAATATGCAAGTCAATACCTGTAATCAAGGTTGTTGTAGCTACTTGATCATGCCTTCCCTGCTTGATCATTGCTTCCTCTTGCCTTCTTTTCCTTTCTTGCTCCAATGCCAAAATGATCAAAGAAAACCCTAAGTGTCCAAGAGTGAGAGAGAGAGAATAATGAGAGAGTTCCAAGACTTAGCTAACAAAAGGTTACCAACTCATCCTCAGAAGCCTTTTTATGAATGAGGCCTCTATTTTCTTCATTTTCCATTTTTTTCCTCCATTTTTCTCCTCTCATGCAACATGTGACATTTCACCTCCTTTTTCTCCTAATTTCCATTGTTTTTCATAAATAATTGTGCCAAAAATGCCATTTTTCTTTTCCAAAACCTTATCCATTGCCTTTGAGAATTTCCTTAGCCATAAAAAACTGAATGAACACCCCTTGGGATGTCTTTCCCAACATTCAGCTTGGAATAAGTGTCCCATCATCCGTGGTTATTATTTTTGCCTTTATTAACTTTTATTATATGAAATTTTCATCAGGGTTGTTATAGTACCCTGATGAATTTTCTTGCTTCACCTCTCAGCACATGAAGCCTTTCCCTTATTTTCTTTTATTTATATATTTAAATAGGATGTCCATAGGTATGGACACTTATTCATTTTATGGGCAGAAGAGGGATCTCAACTTATTGAGAGCATGAGAGGTTGTTCCTTCAGAGAAGCATATAGTGACCTCTGATTTAGGTTTTCTTGTTTGGGGTTTTCCTCTTTTCCTCCTCTACTAATTGGATAAGCATGAAAACACTGAAACATAAGGAATCGAGTTTAGGCATAGGTTTTCTAGAATAAACACAGGTATCATGGTTCAACATAAAACTCTCCTTATAGATGGATCATATTTTTCATCAGAACATCATTAACCAAAAGATGTAACCAACACAAAGACGTAGGACAAGGTTAGCCAAATGTTGTAGTGTCACAAGGATCTTTTCAACTCAGCCACACACAAATAAGCCATAAAATATGTTCACATAGAACGCTTAAAAACAAAAAGAAACATAAGAGAAAACAAAAAAATAAGAAAAGAAACTACGTACATAGGGAAGGGCGAAACCCTAGATCATCGTTGAAAATATTGTTTTAGGTATTGGCAATTAAAAGGAAGAGAGTTAATCTTCTTGTCTAGTGATTGAAGATGGTATGTGTATTGGCTAAGCTTTTCATGGATAGTAAACAATGTAATCCATAGGGACTAAAACATAGTCTGTTTTCCTTTGTCCTCATGGGATTTGTCCCACTTTAAGACTAGGTCTCCCACACTTAATTAATTATTCCCTACAAAATTCTTAGAAAACGACCTCTTGATATGAATATGGTGAAGAGAAAAAAAAAATATTTTTCTTTTTGGCTTTCCTCTTGCAATTTTTGGAGTGTCTATCCTACTCTGAACCAATAAGCATGACATGCCTTGGGATTCTTGTGAAAGTTGAAGGGCGTGCAAATTGAGGTTTTGGGGTAGGCTGACTTCTTTTCCATACACCAAGAAGTAAGGAGATATATTCAGAGAAGGTTTTGGCGTGACTACATCATCCCATAAGGAATTCACCAAAGCAGAATGGAAATTCCTCTATTTAGAGAAAAGGATCTTCTAGATATTACAAATAAGGTTCTTATTTATGGACTCAACAAGACCATTTCCTTGTGGATAGTAATTAGCTGATTGTTTCAATACAATTCCATTTTCCAATGCAAAATCATATAATCTTAATGATGGAAATTACATTGCATTTTAAAAAACAAGAGAAGTCAGAATGTCAAATATTCTACTTAAGGAAATAGATGACTTCCTAAACAATCATCTACTTGAGTGGCACTGCTTCTACCCACCATGTGAAGTAGTTTGTGGCAATGAGAATATAGCAATGTTTCTTTGATGAGTGCAGAAAAATCATGCCAATAACATCTAGGTCCCATTGTTGAAATGGTTCTTCCATAGTGATAGGATGCAATGAGGTGGATGACTTCTTTCCTCGGATGTCACACTTCTGATAGATCAAACACTTATGGGAATATGCATCAGCATCTTTGAATAATATAGGAAAATAAGCACCAGCCCACATAACCTTGTGCATTATTGTGTCACCCACAAAGTGTTCCTCAGCTGGTCCATCATGGAGATCATGCAATAATTTTTTCTGAATCATGTGCTTCTAAGCATCTGAACAATACTATGTTATGGTGCTTTCTGAAAAGTACCCCATGCACCAACTAGTAATATGATGCTTTTAATACAACTTCCCTCTTCTACCATGTGAATAATTGAGAGGTACAAGTGTTGTGCTCAAGATACTAGCTTACATCAATGTACCAATAGTTTGCGATAGTAGTGGGGGAAGCTTGCTCAACATTATACATTTCGATTTATTTCTCCCAACCAGAAGGATCGTCTTCTTTTACATCCACCACTTATGCTACTATCCAACATAGACCATGGCCCTTAATGATGTGAACTGGTTTGAATTATAAGTCATACTCTTGTAGATCAGTCATCTAGTTCAATCTTCTCTCACTTAGCCCTTGTTGGACAAACAATGATCTGACTGCTGGGTGTGGAACAAAGATAATGCAATGATTCTTCAAGAGATAGGGTTGGAAGTGTTTTGCCTCCTTATATAATGCATAAAATTGTTTATTAATGGTATGATAACTAATCTTGGGTCCTTGTTGGCTGGCACTCATAAAAGATATTGTCCGCTCATTATGTTGATCATCTTTCGACGCACAACGATAAGAGAAGTACCAAAAGCAAAGGTGTAGAGAAGAAAATATTTGTTGAAATATGGGTTGTCCATGGTTAGTACTTCTACGATATCTTGATTGATATGGGAAAATGTGTACTTTTCCATTTTGTCCCACTTGTATATTTCATCCTTCCTTACCATCTCCAACATATGTTTGACAATTTGAGTGTAATCGGAGATGAAATTGTGGAGAAAATTGATCTCACCGAGGAAGGATTGCATAGATTTCTTATTCATTGGGAAGGGAATCTTTGTAATATCTTTGACCCTTTATGGGTCTACCTTAATCTAAATTTTTGTGATAATGTGGCCTAAGAGATTACCCTCGGACACTGCAAAAATACTCTTCTTGGGATTAAGGGATATCCTGTATTTCTGACATCGCTCGAAAATTTTCATCAAGTGGCATAAGTGGTCGAATGTATTCTTGGAAAAAACCATGAAATCATCAAGATACACAACTATGCTATGTATGATCAGTCTACGAAATGTGATGCCCATTGCACGTTGAAATGTCACACTAACATTGACTTACCCAAAAGGAATTCTTTTGAATGCGAACATGCCCCACTTCCTACTGAATGTAGTTTTTAGTCTATCACACTATGAGACCATAAATTTGTTGTATCTTGAATAACCATTAAGTAAAGAAAACATATTTGAACCTAATACTGGCTACAACATATGTTCCATAGATGACACAGGGTAGTTGTCTTTGTGTGAGGTGCAGTTCAAGTTTTGAAAATCAACACACAAGCATATTTCACTAGACTTCTTAATTATTGGGACAATATTTGATATCGAGGTTGAATGTCACACTTTATATATCATCCAAGCATACAACATCTTTCTCAACTCTTTTGAATCAAGGGCTCAAGCGTTGGATGTATCTTTTGCAACTTTTGTTGAAAAGGTTTGGCCCCTTCCTTGATCAGAATAACATGCTAGATTATTCGCCTGTTGTAAGTTTTGAGCTCGTCATATGTCCATGCAAAAACATATCAATATTGTTTGAATACGTGAATTAATATCTATCGCTCTTGTGGTGTGTAACAAGCACCGAGATTGACAAAGTTCAGATCTTTCTTTGTTCCAAGATTTATTTGTTCATGTGATAACATTGAAATATGGGTTTTTGCATCGACTAGCCCTCTAAAGCGATTCTACAAGTCACACAATTTTTTTAATGATACCATGCCTTTTGGAATGGGGTTCTCTTTGTTTTTTCTAGAAGCATCTTGCAACACTTTTCTGTGCTCTTCTTCATCGATAACTACATCTTTGAAAACACCAGCGTTCGCCATAACGTGTAGTATCTATTGATCATCATTAAAAACACATAAATTAGTGATATTATTAGGGACATATAGTTTGTAAATACTTTCAATATAAAAACCATCCTTTACCGGTGAAAACCTAGCAACAAAATTAGTTAATGCATCTGCGACTGCGTTACGCTTTCTAGGAACATATATGATATTAAAAGCTTGGAAATGAGAAATCAAATGCCATACCTCCTTTCGATAACCTTTCAAATGAGGTGAAACACAATGTATAATATTATTCACCTATCATATGACAATTTTAGAGTCACCTACTACTTTGAGAACCCCAACATTGAGGTCGATGGTCTTTTGTAAGCCTAGGATAAGTGCTTCATGTTCCGTCATGTTATTCATGCACTCAAATTCCAAGCAACTTGCAATCAAGTGTTTTCTCTGTCACGGGTCTACTAAAATACAACCAACTCCAGAGCCCTCTCGTGTGTTTGAACTATCAAAATAAAATTCCAAACATCATATGTACAAGGACTATGCCCTACACTAGTACTACTATTACCACTACTATGTACTATACAAATGTCATTTCCGCCAGTTGGACTAGGAAGGAGTTCCTATTGTGTGTCTGGTGGGACTGGGGAAGGCTAAGGAAGGTAGAAGCTCAATTTAGTCTCCAAGAAGAAATTATCAAATATTATATCTACAAAAGCAACTGGTTCATTTTTCCCCTCGAAGGGTGTGATAGTATGCTTCATGTAAGGCTTTGAGTTCACCTAGATTGGTTATTTATGCACTTGTATGGAAGCCATAAATGTGACTAGTCAGTAGAAAGATACCCTATAATTTGATGGACCAATCTCTACTCAACAGTATGCCATATGCTTAAGGAATGTCCATAATTACTATATTTATACACTGGTGAAATTGTTGATCGAATGATAGGAGGATAAGCTTAATTCTAAGTTCACTGATAACATGGACAAGAGTCTTTCCTAGCTTAATTATCTGTGCATTTGTTTTGTCCCATTTTTCATTGATATTATTAGCTATAGATAGTGGCATTAGATTTACATATGCACCATAATAAACTAAGAAATTGTGTACATTGTAATTAAAAATTTCAAATGTTAACAAAAACGAAGGGCAAAGTGTGTTAGCTTCTAATGTTAATGCATTAAGTATTAACTCCAGGGGACAAGGAAACTTACCAGATCCCTTCTTCAAAGAAGCATTGTTACCTTGAGGTGGGATTCCCAAGAGCATGAAAAGTAGTTCCCACTAGCTTGTGATCCTTGTAAGTTTGAAGAGTGAAATGTTAGCACAAATTGTATTCATGTCTTTGACTATATTATAATCAAGGGCAATAGGGATCATTGAAGTGTATGGAGGAGTAATTTGATCTGATAGTTGAAAATTAATGGATTTTGTTTTGTCATTGGTGGAAGTATTCTTTTTTGTGGCAGTGTCTCCAGACTTGCTCTGAGTGTTCTGCACTAAGTTGAAAAGCGATGTGATACTCCTTAACAAATGTTCTTTCAGATTCTTCCTTGTCAACTCTAGTTCATAAATTGGACCTTGGCTTTTCAAGTTATATCGACCATTCTTCTTTTGAGCCAGGTCCTCACTCAGTGGATTATTCTTTGACAATATTATTTTCAGTTGTGTATACACAACTAAGTGTGTTTACTGCATGCCAAACACTCGCAGTTTCTTCGGTTGCAACTTCTTTTCCCTGTTCTTCCACAGGATAATCTATACTTTGGAAAGAACTATGTCAATGAAATGCACAACTAGAGCATTCACATTGTGATTCCATTGTGGTAATCTCTTTTCTGAGTGATATTGTTGATGAAACAAACAATATCGATCTATGCCCATACTCTCAACATTCAGCATGGCATTCAAGCTTTGCACAGACTTAGCTGGTTCATTTTTATTGTTGCTGATGTTGGAAGCCCTTCTCAGAAAGTTGAATTTAGAAGGCTTGCTACTTACAGTGGTCTTGCTTGATCTTTGTTTTAACTCTGCCAACTCATTGGACAAAGAATTGATGGTACAAGTCAAGCTCTCAAGATCAGTAGCTTCATTTTCTTTGGCCTTACCTGAGGAGGCCTAAGACCTTTTTCCCGTGTCTTTGGAGTGCTTTGATAATTCATCATCAATGATGACTCCAATTGCACACTGTTGGATTGTGTTATATTCTTTTCATGACTAGCCCACATAGGGGGTTAGAGGGGTTGCGGAAAACCCCCTTTGTTGCAGAAATTGCATAGCGGGGGGGTCACAAGGGGGTTTGAGGGGTGTGAGTAGCCCCCCTCTATGGGGTCTGAGGCAGTGCCTTGGAAAAAATATTTTTGGACCCTATATTAGGTTGGGAAAACCTACCTATGGTTTTGTGCATGGTTTTCACACATGGTTTTGGACACGATGGTTTTCGGTCCATGGTTTTGGACGCGATGGTTTTCGGTCCATGGTATTGGATGCTTCAACATGTATAAATATGTATTGTAACATTAAAAGGAATACAATGAAAAATCAAGCTGGTAGTCCTAGTGTTGGGATCTAGGGGAAAATATCTGTGTATATGTGTTTTATGAGTTATGATCTCGCATTGTTTATTTTCTTTGTTTTAGAATTCGTATGCAGGTAATTTCTATATGGGGTTAAAACCTACATTTGGTATCAGAGTTGTTTTGGCTTCAAGGGGACACCTTTGTTGTTGAGGGGTTTCACTAGGGCCTGTGGTAGACCCTGTTCAATGGGACATCTGCGGGATCAATTCTGGTGGTGAAAGAAGATGGCAAGTACTGGAAATATAGAGATCGAGAAATTTAATGGTCAGAGTTTTGAGTTGTGGAAACTCAAGATGGAGGATCTGTTGGTGGATAAATATTAGTGGATCGTGGTAGATCCAGGTACTGAACCAGCGAGAGTGTCCAATGAAGAATGGAAGAAGTTGGATCGGAAGGCAAAGAGCACAATACGATTATGTGTCTCAAATTCAGTATTGCTAAATGTATCAGGGGAAGCTACGACTAAGACTTTGTGGGACAAGTTAAGGACTTTGTACCAATCTAAGTCTCTGGTTAATAAATTGTTCCTATGGAAAAAGTTGTATAACCCGAGGATGAAAGATGGAGACTCGGTGACAGAGCATCTGAATGCATTTAATAATGTGGTAAGTCAATTATTATCTATTGATATTAAAATTTCATATGAAGATAAGTGCATTAGTTTGTTGTGTTCTCTACCAGATTCGTGGGATAGTCTGGTTATTTCAATAGGTAGCAATGCAACTACGTTGCAGTTTGATGAAATAGTCTCATCCTTGTTGACGGAGGAGATGAGATGGAAAAATATGGAGAGCCAGAATGGTGATGCCTTGTCTATACGAGGACGGTCCCAAAACAGAAACAAAAATAAGTCATCGAGTGGGAGATCTAAATCTCAGGGAAAACCTGTAAAGGTTGTTTGCTGGAAATGCGGAGAGGAAGGGCACTACAAAAGGGACTGTAAATCTAAAGCTCCTGACAAAGAAAAGGGATCTAATGATGCTCCTTCTACGGAGGTGAAAACCACCTCCAATGAAGGTGGGGATGTGTACTTTGCTTCTTCAAGTACACAGGTAGATCATGAGGCATGGTTGATTGACTCAGATGCATCCTTTCAATTCACTCCCCATAGAGAGTGGTTCTACGAGTATGAGAAATACAATGGTGGTGATGCCTTCTTAAGGGATGATAGGAAGGCTAGAATCATTGGTCATGGAAAAGTATAGTTGAAGTTGCAAGGTGGAAGGGTTAGAACACTTCCGGGTGTTCTGCATATTCCTGCATTGGCTAGAAATTTGATTTCTATAAGCAAGCTAGATGATGCAGGTGTAAAAACAGTGTTGAAGAAAAATACCTACAATATTGTTCATGGAGCAATGGTATTGATGCAGGGAGTTTGGATTGGAACTCTATACAAGCTACAAGGCAACACTATTGTTGATGGGTGCAATAGTTTTGTGGTTCCTAAGAGTAGAGTAGAAAATCTAGTGGTCTCTGGAGAGAAGACCATGCTGTGGCATTAAAGGCTTGGACATATTGGAGAGAAGGGCCTTCGAACACTTCATGGTAAAGATATGGTAGAATGTATGAGTAATAGCTCTCTGGATTTTGATTTCTATGAAAATTGTGTATATGGGAAGCAGAATAGGGTGAGTTTCCCCTCTGGTGGTAAGAGGCTGAAACAGATATTAGAGCTTGTGCACAGTGATGTGTTTGGACCTGTGAAGGTTCCATCACTAGGTAATTCTGTGTACTATGTATCATTTATAGATGAATTCTCAAGGAATACATGGATATATCTCCTTAAGAATAAATATGAATTCTTTGACAGGTTTAAAGAATTTAAGGCTCTGGTGGAAAACCAGAAAGAGAAGAAGATAAAGGTGTTGAGGATAGATAATGGTGGAGAGTTTTACAATAATGAATTTGAAGAATTCTATAAGAAGTGTGGTATAGCATGGAAAAAGACTAGTCCATACACACCTGAGCAAAATGGAGTTGTAGAAAGAACGAACAAGACATTGATGGAAAGGGCAAGAGGCATGCTCAGTGGTGTCAGGTTAGGATAGGAATTCTGGGCAGAGGTGGTGGAGACAGCATATTACCTGGTCAGTAGATCACCTTTATTAGCATTGGAGGATAAGACTCCACAAGAGGTATGGACTAGTAAGAAACCATCTCTTTCACATCTGAGGGTATTTGGATGTGATGCATATGTACATGTTCCAAAGGAGAAAAGAACCAAGTTTGATAGTAAATCTAAAAAGTACAACTTTATTGGGTATAAGGATGGTTTAAAGGGTTATAAGCTTTGGAACCCAGTAACAAGGAAGGTTGTGTACAGTCGAGATATGGTGTTGAGAGAGGCGAAAAATGTTATTAAACATGAAGTCCAACCAAAGGAACATGAGAAGATAGAGTTTGAGATTAAGGAGGAAGAATCATACTCTACAACAGAGGAGGAATCAGAAGATGAAGAGCCACAAACTCTGGGTGTGAGAAGATCAGTTTGAGAAAGAAGGCAGCCAAAAAGGTATAGCCCATCTGCTTTCTGTTAAATTTTTTCTTTACCTATTACTGATGATGATCCCATAACTATGAAGGAAGCAGTAGATTCACAGGATGGAAAACTTTGGAAATAGGCCATGGTTGATGAAATGGCATCTTTGCACAAAGATGATGCTTGGGATCTGGTGGAGTTGCTGGCTGGAAGGAAACCCAATGGCAGCAAATGGGTGTTCAAGAAGAAGAAAAATGCAGAAGGAAAGGTGGAGAAATACAAATCTCAGTTGGTAGCAAAAGGTTACTCCTAGGTGCTAGGAATTGATTTTGGTGATATTTTTTCTCCTGTTGCTAAGGTAGTTTCTATTTTATTACTTTTATCTGTTGCTGCTGCTTTTGATTTTGAGTTAGAACAGATGGATGTGAAGACAACATTTCTTCACAAGGATCTGGAAGAGGAGATCTACATGAAGCAACCTGAAGGCTTTGTGTTGAAGGGCAAGAAAGAATTGGTATGCAAGTTAAAGAAGTCTTTGTATGGGTTAAAACAGTCACTAAGGATGTGGTATCAAAAATTTGATACATTTATATGGGGACTTGGCTTCACCAGAAGCAAAGCAAATCACTGTGTGTATTTTAAATTAATTGGTGACTGTATTATTTATCTGGTCTTATATGTGGATGATATGTTGTTGGTTGGAAATGACAAAGAAATTATCCAGGATTTGAAGACCCAATTGTCCTCCAAATTTTACATGAAAGATCTTGGTGCTACAAACTATATTTTGGGCATGGAAATTAAAAGAGATTGGGAAAAGAGGAAGCTCTGGTTAAACTAGAGGAAGTATGTCGAGACAATATTGCAGAGGTTTAATATGCAGGATAGTAAATTGGTGAAGGTTCCTATTCCTATAGGTGTAAAGTTATCTGCGAACAGTGTCCCAAGACACAAGAAGAGGAAGAGGACATGTCCCATGTTCCATATGCAAGTGCAGCCAATAATCTGATGTATACAATGGTCTGTACTAAACCAGACATTGCACATGTAGTGGGAGTATTGAGTAGGTTTATGTCAAAACTAGCGAAGGAGCACTGGACAATAGTGAAGCGGATTTTCAAGTATTTGCACGGCACTAGTGATTATGATTTATGCTACCAAGGAAGACCAAGATTAGATAGAGTGTTGGATATTCGTGGCTTTGTTGATGCAAACTAGGTTGTAGATTTGGATCAGATAAGATCTACAAGTGGGTATGTGTTTAACCTATTTGGAGGTGCAGTCAGTTGGATGAGTAAGAAACAATCTGTAGTGGCACTATCAAATATAAAGGCAAAATACATGGAAGCCAATCATGCAAGCAAGGAAGCAGTTTGGTTGCAGATATTGTGTTCAAGTATGGGGTTAGTACATGGAGCTATAAAGATAGACTGTGTCAGCCAAAGTGCAATTTTCTTGGCAAAGAACCCTTCTTACCATTCAAAGACAAAGCACATCGATGTTTAGTATCACTTTGTGAGGGATACGATAGAAGACAAAAAGGTGTTGCTGGTAAAGGTGGACACTTTGAATAATACTGCAAATGTATTGACGAAATCTGTGAGCTCTGATAATTTATCTTGGGGTAGAGAAACAATGAGAATTGTAGGGCTGGAAAAATGACTAAGCTCTCCTGTGGCTCCTTGTGGAAAGAAAACAACAAGTAGGAGAATGTTGGATTGTGTTATATTCTTTCCACAAGTAGCCCATGTAGTTAACTGGGGGTTAGAGGGGGGGTGGAACCCCCCCCCTTAGTTGTGCTGATTGCATAGCGGGGGGGTCACAGGGGGTTTGAGGGGTGTAGGTAGCCCCCCTCTCTGGGGTTCGAGGTAGTGCCCAAGGAAATTCTTTTTGGACCCTATATTAGGTTGGGTGGACCTACCTACAGTTTTGTGCATGGTTTTCACACATGGTTTTGGATGTGATGGTTTTCAATCAATGGTTTTGGACACAATGGTTTTAGGTCCATGGTATTGGATGCTTCAGCATGTATAAATATGTATTGTGACATTGAAAGGAATATAATGAAAAATCAAGCTGGTATTCTCGGTTTTGGGATCCAGTGGAAAATCTCTGTGTATAGTGTTTTATGTGTTATGCTCTTGCATTGTTAATTTTCTGTATTTTAGAATTCGTATGCAAGTAATTTCTGTACGGGGTTAAAACCTACACACACAAGTCCTTTTTAACTATGATTTCTTCTTCGTAATTCTTTGCAAGAGTCACTTTCGTAGTTCTATTCACGAACTGCACGATTCTTGTCGGTAAGGTAGACGTATAATAATAAATAGTGATGGATTCATGAGGTTTTGTATCTATAGGAAATATGTTCAATATACGATTGAACACTGGTTGAAATCCTTAACTTTCTCTTTCTACTCCATCTTCATAATTCCCAACTCTTTCAATAACATGGCAGAGGTTTTGTCATACGAAATTGTTTCAAGAAACAACTTGTAAAACTGCTTCCAATTCTAGATTGAGTTCAGAGGGAGATTGTGATACCATACATCTACTTTTCCATCTAAGGTACAAGGAAAATTCTACATGCAACATCATCATAACGTACCTCAAGCATTCGCAGATGTAAGTAGAATTTCTCGAAGTGGTCCTCCACCTTTTGTGCTTTGTTGGGGTCATACTTCGTTAACAACTTATCAGGGTGCCTCGACATCTTGTGTCAAACACCCAACGGAGCAAGTGGGATCTGAGTCATCTAATCTATATATTGGTCCACCATATCTTCATCTCTATGTTCCTCCTCTTTTCCAGAATCTGATGGATCTTCCTCTTCTTGGATCTTCCTCTTCTTCTACAGAATCTGATGGATCTTCTTCCTCTTCTTGTTCACCACCTAACCCATGGAACGTATCATCTGAGAGTAAAACATTTTCCATGTCACCCCTGTTAAAAGATGAAGGCTGGTCTAGTTTCTTGTGTTTCTCTATAGTCATTGCTAGCTCTTCAAGGGTGGCGAGAACCAGATCTTTGACTGTCAAAACAACTATACCGGTAGGAGTGGTTGCATTCTTCTTTGGAAAATAAGGTAGATTGTGTTCTCCAGGATTTAATCCAATAGCCTTTTAAAACTTATGGGTTATAGGCTAGATGACCCAGAAGTGCTTGTAAGATATTTCAAAAGTTTGTTCAAGACCGGGAAAAGAATACCCACCAACTTCAAGAATATGAGCAGGCGAGGTGCTGGGAATATTATTTCTTTTACCAAAAGAAGTATGGTGAGGGTGGGTGAGGTTATCAACCATAAAAATCTGGCTGCCCTCCTAGTACCAGAAATTTTAACTATGTTGGACCTACCAACGTTCAAGGGGTCTCCCCAATATGTGGTCCCAATTATACCTCACATTGTTTGGGATAGGGACCCCATCTGGAATACGACATGGTTACCATTTTATTAAATATTTTCCTTGGCTCTAACTATTAGCAAGAGAGAGGAATGCATGTGTGCCTTCGAAAAACAAGTAAGTGTGCCTGGTGAGTGTTTGATTGTAGGTGTGTCAAGGTTCTTCCACTACACAGGGAATAGGAAGTGAGCCTCTAAGAGAGGGGTAATAGTACCACTTTGGTATGAACACACACAATGAGAGATATGTGTCTAACATCCAGTGTAATAGTCCACAAGATGCGATGGGAATTGCAACCACTAGAACAAATTCTCAATATGATAAGCACTAAAATAATTGAAATTGTTCAACTACTTTAGTACAGGTGTAAACAAACATGAATCATACAAATTCACAAAAAAGTATTACGAAAATTCATAATCCATGCACGAAGAATGTGTTGGCCATCAGGCTTCGTATATTAAGTAAAAGTCCCAAGACAAATGTATACAACGAACACCACTAGCTCCAATAATGGAGCATTGGAGCCACTACTTTCTCCTCAAAAGAGCTAGCTTATCACTATGATGCCTTGGGGGAGGAGCCAAGGTGAAAAGTGCTTTGCTCATACAATGAGGGTGTATATATAACCAATAGGGTGATGTTTCCTCTCCCTTGTGACTCTTTGACTACCATCATGACTATTTGACTCCCTATGAATTTTCAATTTTACATGAATCTTCATATTCTGTACATGTCCTTTGGACTTCCACTTTACAATACATTTTAAATAGGAATATACATAATTCAAAAAATTGATGTGGCATATGGTGACCCATGACATGACATGGCATGACATTGAGGACATGGATTGCATGATGGCATGGAAATTTAAAGCCATTGTTGTTGTTTCTTTCTATGTGTCTTCTTGCTAATGCTCTTATTGCCATCTCCATATGGCTTAGAGATGAGGAGTCTTCAGTGATTTCTGATCTTGAACAACGGTCCCAAAATGGTGTCCCTTTTCTTTCTTCTGATTGATCCACTTACATATTCAACTACAAAGGTGTATTTTGACATGTTCCCCTTCTCCATCTCCTTCTTCATCATCCTATCATGGTATGATAGAATAACTGCACTTGCAATTCACTCATGATAGTATGACATCAATCCGATAAAATGGTAGTCAAACATGTTACATGACATTCCATTGACCCAGCTTGAACCAGGTGGCAAGTTGAGGGAGAGGTGTTGTGTGTGGAGCATGATTGTTCAGAGGTTTTTGTTTCAGTCGGATGTATACCCCAGGAAGTTTGTACACCCCTCCACGCGGGGAGGGTGCGAGGGGACTTGTCCCCCCCCGCGGGGGTCTGGGGGGCCGATCCCCCCTAGTTGGGGGTTCGGGGGCCAGCAGTCCCCTGGCGGGGGCTCGGGGCCAGTGCCCCCGAAGCTAAAAATAGATGTAAAATTGCCTTGTAAAAATATAGTAATTTCTAGTCAATCTGAGCTATTCATTAGGCGAATGATTTGACGGTAAAAATTATGTTTAGTTTAGGGTTTTTTGCCCTAGAAGGAAACCCCTCTCTTTATATGAGGCCATTGTATTTGAGGCTGTGAAATAGATGTATATTCTCTAAGCAAGAAACAGAGAGGTGAGACTGTGAGAGAAAACAAAGGATATTAGAATGGATTTGTTGTAGGTTGTGTCTCTTCATTTTGCTGGATAATAGAAAGGAAGGACTGGCTGTTCGGGGTGGATGTAGCCCAAACTGGGTGAACCACATATATCTGTGTCTCTCTTATTTTATGCATTTTTTGTGTTTATATTTCTGCAATATTTTATGTGTTCCATTGCTC
>APFE031227654.1:134276-153775 GCA_000404065.3 Pinus taeda
TTTCTCCATGGGGATTTGGGGGAAGGGATATATATGCAGCAGCCACAAGGATATGAGGTAAAAGGGAAGGAGAAACTAGTGTGCAGGTTGAAGGAGAGCTTGTATGGCTAAAAACAGGCTCCAAGGCAGTGGTATCTAAAATTTGACAAGTTTATGTCTGAACAAGGTTATACTAGATGTCACTCTGATCATTGTGTTTATCTGGAAAAGCAAAATGATGGCAGCTATATTATATTGTTATTGTATGTAGATGACATGCTTGTTGCAGGGTCTAACATGTAGGAAATAAATGTGCTTAAAAGAAAATTGGCAAATTCATTTGCAATGAAGGATTTGGGAGCTGCAAACAAATCCTTGGTATGAGAATCACTGGAGACAGGAAAAATCGCAAATTAACATTGTCTCAGAATGAGTACATACAAAAGGTGTTGAAGATATTTAATATGCACAATGCAAAACCAGTTAGTACACCTTTTTCTAGCCATTTCAAACTTAGTAAGGAAATGTGCCCAAAGACCCAAGAAGACATGGATTATATGTCTAAACTTCCATATGCATCAGCAGTTGGAAGCTTAATGTATGAAATGGTCTACACAAGGCCTCATATTGCACATGCAGTGGGAGTTGTAAGCAGGTACATGAACAATCCAGGAAAGGAACATTGGATGGCAGTGAAATGGATTCTCAGATATTTGAAAGGTACCACAAATCAAGCATTATGCTTTGGTGGTTCAAGCATTTCTCTACAGAGATATGTTGATGCAGATATGGCAGGTGACACAGATAACAGGAGGAGCACTACAGGATATGTATTTACTGTTGGTGGAATAGCTGTCAGTTGGGTTTCAAAAATCCAAAGTGTTGTTTCACTTTCAACAACAGAAGCAAAGTATCTTGCTTCTACAGAGGCTAGTAAAGAAATGATTTGGTTACAAAGGTTTATGGGTGAATTGGGTAAGGAGCATGATATGGGCACGTTATACAGTGATAGCTAAAGTGCCATTCATCTTGCAAAGAAATCATCATTTCATCCCAGGACTAAACACATACATCTCAAGTACCATTTCATACGATCAGTGTTGGAAGATGGAGAGTTGAAGCTGGAAAAGATACACACTAGCCAGGATCCTGCAGATATGCTAACAAAACTTGTAACCAAGGAGACACTGAAAATATGCTCAGTTTCAATTGGTCTTCAAGGATGACGATGAAGATGAGAAACAGCCAGGTCCAAAGAGGAGTCATTGTCCAGCAAATGAAGCAACGGTGGAGTTGCTACAATCATTCTCCAAGTGGGAGATTGTTGTGTGTGGAGCATGACTGTTCAGAGGTCTTTGTTTCAGCCGGATGTATATCCCAGGAAGTTTGTACACCCCCCCACGCAGGGGGGACTTGTCCCCCCCGCGGGGGTCCAGGGGGGCCGATCCCCCCCAGGTGGGGGGTCCAGGGGCCAGTGGTCCCCCAATGGGGGCTCTGGGGCAGTGCCCCCAAAGCTAAAAACAGATGTAAAATTGCCTTGTAAAAATATAGTAATTTCTAGTTTAGGGTTTTTCCCTAGAAGGCAACCCCTCTCTTCGTATGAGGGCATTGTATTTGAGGCCGTGAAATATATGTGTATTCTCCGAGCGAGAAACAAAGAGGTGAGACTATGAGAGAAAACAAAGGATATTACAGCTGATCTCCTGTAGGTTGTGTCTCTTCATTTTGCTGGATAATAGAAAGGAAGGACTGGCTATTCAGGGTGGACGTAGCCCAAACTGGGTGAACCACGTATATTTGTGTCTCGCTTGTTTTATGATTTTTTTGTGTTTATATTTCTACAATATTTTATGTGTTCCATTGCTCTGTAATATATAATTTTATAACAAGAGGCTTAGTGACTATGCAATTATGCAACTCAAGAAGTCAAGGGTCAGGCTGAACCCTTGATACTATGTAATGTGTAGTTTAGTTTATGTTGAGTAAGAGGGTTGAATAGTTGGGGAGATAAGGGAGCAAGGCTAAGGGCTTGAGCACTGATTTTTCCCACTACGTAGCTCCAAATGGTAGAGGAGGCCAGATGATTGTGTAGTTGCGTAATTCAAGGGCTTATGGCTGAGGCTTTAGCCTTGTGATTCCACAATGTGCAATACTGACTGGGAAGGAGAGAGAAATTACATAGTTTTGGGGTAAATGGCTAAGATTGAGCACTATGATTGTGCAATGCATAGTCCTAAGATGTAGGAACTATGCATTTCACATTTCCAAGAGGTAGGGTTGCAGATTGAGGGCTGAGACTGCACAATGCACAGTTCAAGGGGGTCGAATGAGGCTAAGTTTTTTGGTCAGGAGTCTTTCTAAATTTGGCTAAGTGAAAGATCAATGAAGCTGATGTGAACAGTGATAAGACTTGACTATGATCACACACTAAGAATACTTGACGACACAAGATAGATCATATATAACACATGAACAACAACTTCCCTTAGTGCGAAAAAATTGTGACGACAATTGTGACACCAAAGATGCACTTTGCAAAAGCCGTGATGACACTTGTGCAACAATGCTTAAAACTTTGGAAATGAGTGTGACATATGTTTACATAGTAAGAAAAACTCATTTACACAAATATATCCCTTGAATCCATGAAAGCAAGCTCATATACACCGTGCGACACTTAACATGCAAAAGATGACACTTTGATTTTCTTGCAAATAGGAGCAAAACACTTAGCGAAAACAAATGCAATGAGTTACAATGTTTGTGACGACTGTATGTAAGATTAAGGTAGGCTTTGAAATTGGGTGTAGGCCAAAATTTTGGAGGGTGTTGTAGCAATGAAAATAGGGACATATTTACATAATTAGATCTTACAAGTAAGACATCAGGATAAAAAGTACAAGGAGCTTAAGCACATGTTACAACAGTAGGGTACAAGTGAAAAGGATGTGGATTATCATCTCACAATGGATGGTTTGGGGAGATTTAGGGATAAGATCTATGTGTCAAACAAAAATGAACTCAAGAATCTTATCTTTTAGGAATTTCATGTCAAGTCATATTCAGATCACCCGAGATATTAGAAGACTCTAACAAATATGAAGAAGTTCTACTATTGGCTGAAATTGAAGAAATAGGTAGCTCATTTCATATCCAGGTGCTTCAATTATCAAAAAGTAAAATTATAGTGTGAGCATCCAAGTGGTTTATTATAGCCAATTTCAATTCCATAGTGGAAATGGGAGGTCATTTCCATTGATTTCATTACAGGTTTGTCAAGGACTTCTAGGCAACATGATTTGATCATGGTTGTGGTTGAAAGGTTGACTAAGGTATCTCACTTCATAGTGGTGAATTCTACCTATTTAGATAGTGAGGTAGCATAGGTCTTCATTAGAGATATAGTAAGGTTGCATGGTGTTCTGAAGAAGATTGTCTCCAACATAGATGCCAAGCTCACTTCCAGGTTTTGGAAGGAGTTATTTGCAGGTTTGGGTAAAGAGTTGGATTTTGGTATAACTTATCATCTGCAGATAGATAAACAGAAAAAGAGGGTTAACAAGATTCTGCAAGACATGTTGAGGATGCATGTTATGCACTAACAAAGGAGGTGGGAGCAGTATCTTCCACTTGTAGAGTTTGCTTTCAACAAAGGGTATAAAAAGTCATTGAGGATGAGTCCATTTGAGGCACTTTATGGGTGGATTTGTAATAGTCTAATCAACTGGAGTGATCCAGTGAATAGCACACTAATTGGGCTAGACATGTTGGTAGAGATAAAATAGGAAATGTAGGTTATCAAGAATAATTTAAAGGCATCACAAGTTAGATAAAAGAGTTATGTAGATCAACAATGGGTACTTAAGGAGTTTTAGGTTGGGGAGAATGTGTACTTGCACATCAAGCCCAAGAATATCTCCTTAAGAATTGGATCATGTTCCAAGCTAGCACCTCGGTATTGCGAACCTTTTGAGATCCTTGAGAGGATTGGATCAGTGGCATATGGATTTGCACTACCTCTCAGAGTGAATGTCGATGATGTTTTCCATGCTTCATTTCTTAAAAGATATGTGAAGGATGATAATCATGTGATTGATTGGTCTATATTATAGGTGGACCTAGAATGATAATTCTAGCTAGAACTTCAGTGCATATTGTAGCAGAAACAATTCAAGGTCTAGAACCGAGCAATTGAGAAAGCTAAAGTGTAGTGGAAGCACTTTGGGCCTGATGAAGCTACTTTGGAAATGGATGATCAGATGTGGGATATGTATCCTTCATTTTTTGTTGGTTTGGTTGAGGAAAAGTATTCTTGGTATATGTACATATTTATGTATGGTTTTTATTGTAAATACTACAATGAGTTGTGTTATAAAGCTCTAATAAGCAGTATGGTTGTCATGTTTGTCATATTGATTTTAATTTCAACAGGTTGTTCATTGTAAATATTGCATTGAGCTAAGATATAAAGACCCATGGGAATTATGTTTTGTTTTTTAGTAGTTTGTTAGTTATAGGTGTCATAAAACACTGAGGATGGCATTCCCCTAAGGGGGAGGGGTTTGTAACAACCTCGGGTTATAATTTCATGTAATAAAGTTAATAAAAAAAATAAGACCAGGGTCATGGGACATCTATTCCAAGCTAAATGTTGGGAAAAACATCCTAGTGGGTGTTCATTTGGTTTGTTATGCCTAATGAAATTGACAAAGGATTTGAAAAGAAAAACCAACATAATTGGAATTTTATTTATGAAAATAATGGAAAATAGGAGAAAAGGAAGGTGAAAGGTCACATAATTGTATGAGGAGGAAATTGAAGGAAAGAGAGGCCTCATGGATAAAAAGGCTTATGAGAACCAATTCACACCTTTTTGCGGGTTATATTTTGTCAGTTCAACTTTGGAGATCTCTCTCTATTCTCTCTATTCTCTCATACTCTTGTACACTTAGAGAATTCTTGAAGCACTCTGTCATTGGAGAAAGGAAATAAAAGGGAGGAAAAGAAGGCAAAGGAAATCAAGGATCAAGCAAGGAAAAGTTGGATAAATTAGTCTCAATGGGAATACTTGCAAGTAACAAGTTGCATGCATTATTTCCTAGTTGGTTTGTGAATGCATGGTACATGTTTGTTTGTATTTAGTTCTCTTGTTATCAATGGCATGGGTTTTGCTAGGTGTGACAGTGGTTTAAAACTTGCCTTGCCATTTCTAGATAGTCATGGTGTAATGGGGTTCTTTCATTTGTTTGATATTTTGATTGCTAGATGGTTTTGGAACTGGGTAAGGTTGTCTTAGGAAAATACCCAAGGGCCTAGGAATCCCTTGACCAATATTGGCAGGATTGTGGTAAAGCTTGAGGGTGGAGATGGGAAAATTCCTCAAGGTATTGATGAACAAATTTTGAGGCATCCAATATTGTTTTGGGCCTTATGATCCGTTAACCAGTTTTGGTGGGATTGCGGTAAAGCATTATTGTTTACGTGCTCATTGGGCCTAGGAATCCCTTAACCAATTTTGGAGGGATTGCGGTAAATCCTAAGGGTGGAGGTGGTTTAATCTATGGCTAACCATAGTTTTTTTTTACTTGAGTCCCACAATCATGCTTGGAATATGGCATGGGGGTGATTAGTTGAAAGAAAGATTTGTTTAAGCTCAATCTATGGTTAGGTGGTATGTGGAAGTACCTGACTTGGTTGGATTTTGCATATGTTAATAAGAGCTCTTTTCCTATTTCATTTCATGAGTAAATGTACTTGTTATAATGTGGTTTTGATGGTTTCTCTCTCTTGGTTATTATTCTGGTTATATGATGGTTATACACATTGTTTCATAATAGGTCCTGTCTATGAATCCTAACATGTTTTGATTCATAATTGAATGGTTAATGAATGCATGAACTAATAGATTTTATTGCAACTATTATAAGAGGACATTAGACCTTCTTTATGATTTTAAAATAAGTACTGGATCACTATGTTTAGATATGCATTCATGACCTGTAGATTATATGTTCTCAACGTGTTTGATGAAATGACTATCATGCCTGGATAGGTCATGTTTTTGAGTAAAGTTTGATTGAATGGCTTTGTCATCATGTTAGAAATGATTTTGGAAAGTCCTACTGAGTTTTTGGCAGTGGTATGGAGGCTAACCTGGAAATTAGGTTCAGAATCCAGGATCACATGCTTTGAACTGGACATTTTGGGTTGCGACCAGTAAGATGTAGGATTTTTGATGCAATTGGAGGCTTCAAACCACATGGATGACTTGTTGTGGGAGCGGTTGAGAGACCAAGGCTAAGAAAAAGAGGTATAACTCAGGGTTTGGACACCTAGGGTGGTTGTTCAGCCCTTGAGTGACCTGTAGCTCTTGTAGGAGGTGTTGAATGGTTAGTTTGTGGTCATTAATCATCCCCACTTCCTTAAGTGGATTTGAGAGGTCAGTTCATGTCATAGTAGCGCTCAACTCATTTTTACCCCGACAGGCTGGTGAAATTGGGTAAATGTTGGAGGGGTGGTTACATTTACCACTGTAGGAAGCAGACGACGCAAAAACAACAAGAAGGGATGAACCAATGCATGGCATGCAAGAGTCTCATGTGAAGACACAAGTCTTGGACCCTTGCCCCTCTAGGGATATTTAATAATATATTTGGTATGTCATGTAGATATAAGAAGTTATTGGGGCAATTTTGCAGAATCTATGGATAGTATCAATGTAATAGTGTGGAAAGTAAAGTCTTCATCTTTAGAAAAACTATGTTATGGCTATATTGGAATTTTTAATATGCTAATGTAACACTTAAATGTAAATGGAGCTGGCCACGCAAACCAAACTTTTGGCATAATATAAATAACCACTTCGTTTATAGTAGAAGTTGCTTCATACACTACAAATAATGAACTTGATGAAACTATATCCAATAGGAAGGGCTTGAATCCCAAAGTTTAATCTCTATAAGTGGTTATAAACTTCCATCATTTTTATTATCTTTGGGATACCAGTTTGGAAAAATATGAACATAGAAAGAAGTCCTCCATAAATATCTTAATTTAGGTGACGTGTCGAGGGTAGACATTCGTATATGAGAAGAGAAAGTTGATGGGTTTGAAATAGCTCTTGATTCAACTACCTAGAAACTAATGAATTTTCTCCTTGCAAGTGAAAATTTCAATAAGGCCCCGAGCCCTTCATGAAAGTCAAACCAATTCTTGTATTGTTGCGATTGAAAGACATTCGTAGATGAGATGCACATAGAGTGACATACTTCTGTACAACAAGTCTATATGCATATGTTGATGTCATGAATAGTTATAAATATTTAAATTATGAGCCTCTAGTTTCCTTAAATTCATGGAGCAAATATGTGCATGGGTATCATTTTGGTGTCCATGGCTAGCCCTTGAAAATTTTGGTATATTCCAAGAATGATACCCATCGCATTCTCATAATTATTTTCTTTCTTCATTGAATCTATTCCATTGCAACTATTTTTGAGACAAAGTCTAGTCGAAGCAAGATGCATAATGCTTTGGAAAACTTCAAAGTTAATGGATGCATGAATTTTTGTAATTTCAATATGTATTGGATAAACATGTTATTGGAATTCATTTAAAGGCTTCGTGCATGGTAGGATATATATTCATAATCAATCCTATTTCATTCTATGTTCTTTTATATATGTTGATTGGAAAATTTGCAAGAAATTGGAGAGCATATACTAAAAAATAAGTATCCAAGATGATAATAATAACATTGTAGAAAATCCAATAATTCCATGTGGTCGAAAATATTAAATCCATGATGACAAAAATATAGTGCAAGTAAGTCAATCTATGAAAATATGGGCGATATTACAATATTTAAAATGAACTTGTGAAGATGAGGTCATTGATATAGATGAAAAGGTAGTGACTACGATACCTCATATAGATGAAAAGGTAGTGACTACAAGTACAAGATTATATCTCTTTATGGTGGATTCTACCATAGACAAAGTTGCCTACTATGTTTCAAATGATGGCGTTCATTGCCTATGCACTTTGAAAAACGATTATGGGTTAGTTATGAAGATTTTATTGCCAAATAGACAGAGTGTGGATAATAGAATTTTTGCAAATGGAATTCATTTGGTTAGATATATCACATATATAGTTCAATCTTCTATTGAACTATATATGTGATAGATAGTGGTTGTTTTGTATATATGAGCTAGAATTGTTGGAGGAGGTTATAAAGAAAAAATCCTAATAATAAATGTAAACAAGTGGTTTATAGACATAAATTGTTTTGGAAAACAAAAATAAAGTAAATAATTAATTAATTACATTTTACTAAAGACAATTCAAGGCACCTTCTATCTTTAGAAAAAAGTTACACGATGAAGGGGTGGAAGTTAAAATTCGGCAAGGATAAAAGGCATGAATTAACATGAGAAATGGGCTGGAGTTTTGTGCACGGAAAAGGATAAGCACTCAAGATCCCAGAGGGACATATTTTATTATAGAAGAACAAGAAACCAACCTTTAAATTTGCCACATACTTTGTAGATTTTGTATTCTTCTTATTTTTGGATATATACTTCTCGTGTAAATAAAAATATTTTATATAATGAGAATATGTAAGCATTTTTACTATTTTGTTTTAAACATATAGAAATATATTGCAGACCTATTCATTTTATTTTCTCTATGGTTGTCAATAATATCTTCTCTTCTCCAGTCATAATGGGTGAAATATGCCTTGTTTCCTATTTTTGGTTTTTGTTGATATTCAATTTTCTAAGTTATTTGTTTTTAGAATCTTTGTGACACATTAATAATTTAGTGTTGCATGTTTATATTTCTCATAAACAAAATTCTTTAAGGGTTTCTAGTTGATGCTTAACTATTGGATTTAGGTGAAATTATCAATGTGTTTTGTATATGTGGTTAATTTCATCTAAACTTGCTAAATATGATTTATTTTCTATCAAGAGTACTAAACACTTCCAACCTCAATAACCTTATTGATGTTTGTTCCTTAATGCTAAGAATTTCCATGACATTTTCATTGGCATTTGACACATTACTTCTACGTCTTTCATCAACTTACTTTTAAAGTAAACATTTTGGGATAAAGGCGCCCAATGGTAAGGCCCTAGTCTAAAGATATAGTTGAGTTTGACTATCATCTCTAGCTAAAATTATTACTCCAACATTTCATTTAACTATCCATCTTTGAATATATAAATTGAGAGCGCTTGAAAGAACTATTTTGAGGTGACTTGTAGCAATAATCACTGTGATAGTTTGAGGGTTATCCCCTTCAGGCAAAGAGCCAACTTGAGGCCTAAAGTGGGGAGGGTTTCCAAGCCTCCATCTGGTTCCTTGTCATTTTTGCCTTACCTGGATCAACATGAAGAACATCACCTGTGATCCATGGATGGTAATAAAGGTAAATTGTTGACCCTAATTAAGGAGCATAACCAAAAGGCGATTAAGGGAGTCAAAACGAAGAGGGATTTTAGATCTTAAAAAAATTTCTAAATTGGTTAAAGTTTAACTTCAATAATTTATATTGTTTATAAATATTTTTTTTGTTGAAAAGCTTAATATAATACAAAAATTATTAATATGATATAAACATGATATGCATAAAAAATAACTATTTCATAAAAGATAATGACTTAGTAGTTAGGTTTGGTAGACTATTTTCTAATTGATTTTTTAGTAACTGAAATTCACATAATTAATTGGAAACATAAATATTTAACCACTTAATATAAACACTTAAGGAAGTTACACCATCAAATATGTTTAGTCAATTATCCATTATAACAATGATTTATTTCATTCCCCAAACATAAGCACTTAACCACTTGGTATGCCATAAAATATGCATCTGGTCTATTATCCATCATAATATTTATTCATGTCATTCCTCAAACATAAACACTTAAGTTTTAGCTAAACATTCTTGTAATGTATGCATGACATGTTGACAAGATACAAGGGAACTATTAACACCACCCCCCCCCTCGCTTATTCAAAAAAGTAACTATGTTCGATCTTTAATAATGTACTTGATTCATCATATAATGTACTTTTCAAAAGAATAAATAAAACAAATTTTATTATTATTGTTGTGACTTATTAAAGTATGGGTTTCATGCTTGGTTCACCATGTTTTAGTTCAAAGTCCCCATTGAGGACTTCTAGGATTTATTCCGAGTCTATAGAATTTTTGTACATTTAAAGAGACCCCTCTTGGGCTTTTGAATCATGTAAATCAATTTAGTATTGAGTCAAATATGAATTATGGAACCTCCACACCATGTCGGCCTAAGAGAATATCAAGTCAGCATAAGGACCAATTATACCCCACAAGAAGCCTATAAAAGGAAGGAATATGAATTCATTTGGGGCATCACTTCTCATCTTCTCATCTACTGGGCTAAAGTGTGAAAATCCTGTTGTTGGGTAGAAGTGAGAAGTGGATAGCTGCGAAAGTCTATTTCTAGGAAGAAGAAGTGAATGTGAGTTTGGGGAGTCTAAGGAGAAGAGAAAAATCGAAATTTTGGTGATTGTCTCACTTTGTTTCATGCTTTGGATTGGGAGAATGAAGTCTCCCAAGTTGGAATGCTACTGGAAGCTTATGGCTGCTGTAAGTTATTGCATGGTTGAAGTTATTGGGAAGAGGTTAATCTTCTAAAGGCTAACTTGGTGTGGAGGGAAGGTCTAGTCAAGGTCTAGGGTGAAGAGTCTCAAAGAATACTATTGAATGGAAGAATTACTTTGACTGGGTTTTCCCCTTGAGGGTGGTTTTTCCCTGACATGTGCCTACATCTTGTGTTCATTGTTTTATGTGGTACTTCTTTTGGTAATTGCTTGATGAACTAAAGAAAGAAGATATAAAAAATCATAATAATAAGAAACATCACAAGTAATTATCAAGATCGTGAAAATATTTACTATCTTTCTGATTTTCCAACATGGTATCAGAGCTTTGGTGATGAAAGAAGAAAAAGGAAGATCTATTCATAGGCACTATCTCAGAGAAGGATTCTATTATATTTGAAGAGGATGTCTAACTCTATCAAGGGTGAGAACAAGCTTGAACAAGCATTTAACTTCAGATACTGGAAGAAGAGGATTGACCTAATCCTTGAGAAGAATAAGGTGCTAGATCTGGTAAAAGGAAATGTAAAGAAACCTATCAAAGAAGCCAGTGATGCCAACAAAGAGAAATTTACAGATCTATGATTGGTGGCTATGACTCTAACGGTAGAAGGGATTAAACACCATCTTGTCCTATTCATAGCTAACATCAATTAGACTCAAGGGTGATCTTATGGCCATCGATGAGATTATTCCGGAAAAAGAATTGGTTATCATTGCTATATTAGGATTTCCACCCTCTTGGAGTGCATTTTCTTTAGGTCTCAACAGTTGGAGAATAGCTCCCACCTTTGAAGAATTGTGGATCACATGTATTCAATAAAAATTAAGGATATCTATGGCTACCAATCCCGAAGAAGTATCAAATTCTTATGTTTCTCATCATAAAGGAAAGAGATCTAAGGGACCAAGGAAGAAAATTGACATGTCTAAGATAGAGTGCTATCAACATCATACTAAGGGTCACTACAAAATTGACAGTCTTAAGAATCCGAGGAATAAGAAGAGAGGAAGAGATCAAGCCAACTTCGCTGAAGAAGGAGACTCAAAGAAAGTCAAGCCCTAAGAATCTGACATTAGGGACTTGCACCATTAAGTCCTTTGCTTTACATATCTTATTTTATATGTTGTAGAATTTATAGGTTTTTAAATTATTTTGGAAAAGACATTTTTGTATTCAGTTTGTAGGTTTCCCTCAATCTTTGAAGGGAGCTCCCAACAACTCTTAAAGATAAGTATCTCATGTCTTTTCATTTCTTGGGATCATGTACTCATTTAGTTTTATTATATTAAATAATAATCACCTTTCTCCCTGTGTTGTCTTGATTAGGAAAAACATCTGCAAGAAGGAGGATCTCTCAAGACAAGGTTAGTCAAGTAAAAAAAGTATAATTTGAATTCATTGATTGAAAGGATCATTCATTTGATTATCTATTACTAACCTTGTTATGACTAGCAGTGTTGAATCCTAGAAATTCTTGTTTGGTTGATTCATCTCTTCATAAATATACCCACCCCACTCTTAACTGATTTAGTAGAACCCTAGACAGGTTCTAGAAAACCCTAATGGAAGGTTATGTTGTTGTGAAGGTTTGAAACCCTAAACTAATTAGGGATATTTTGAAATTCTAGTTGGAGTATTTATTGATGATTTCATATTTGGGATTTTGGGATGATCGGGAAATATTAACTTGTTAAGAAGGAATGATAAGGTCTAAAATCTCAAAAACTTTAAAGTTTTGGTAATATAGGGTTTTATATGTTTCCACATTGGAACCCCATCTCATTTGGGGTTTGGTGGAATGTGTGTTCTACATTGGAACCATAGCTCATGAGGGTTTCGTGGAATGTGTGAGCAAGACCCTCATATTGTCTTAGAATTGATTTACTTGGTATGTGTGTGTTGTCTAATCAAACCCTAGTATACTCAATATGTTTGTTTGTCTAACTCTTATTTGATATCGTTGTGAAGTTGGGTTTGAATAACTCATGATATATGTTTCACGATGATGAAATTTAGGCATATAGAGATATGTCCTTTTGGTTGAATCCTTCGCTTAGTCTAGGTCAGATTTATTAATGTTATTGGACATATGATATGCTTATGTATGGTTATGGATTCCTAGATATGTGTGATGACCTAGTCATTGATGGTCATGAGTCTTAGGATTTAATGGAAGTCCTTGTCTGAGATTCTAGGATGATGATATCTATAAATCTAGGGTATTGTAGCTAAACCCTAGTGAAGTAAAATCGTCTAGTATGTGTAACAATTTGAAATTTGTTTAGATGATTGTTGGGAAATGAAAAATATAGGATTTTGTAGTTAGATCCTAGTAGTGACATTGTCTAGTGTGAAATGTAACAATATGATATTTGTGTAAGATTGTTGAATTTGTGAAAATGGAATTCTAAGGTTTTGGAGTTGAACCTTAGTTGAAGTATAATTCTCTTATGAATATGATAATTTGAGATTTTTGAAGAGATTGTTGAAATTAGAATTTTGGTTGAGTTTGATGACTTCTCAGAAATCTAGGGTCTGTAGACTAACCCTAGTGGTAGTTGGTCGTGATAATGACTGATTGATGGTTGATTGAAAATATAGGGGTTGGAACTAACCTTAGTGGAAGGTGGTCAAGTTAATGACTAAGTTGTGATTGAATTTGATGGAATGAATGTTATGAAATAGTCTAGGGTTCATAACAATGTCCCTAACAAGATGTTGAAGAGTATATGTCTCTTGTTTAAAAATTTGGGTATCTAATAAAATTTGAAATGATTCCACGATTTTGATATGGCTAACATCATGATTCTATATATTTTGTTGTACTTGCTATCTAAGCTACGTAGGTACACAATCATCAACTTGGTGAAGATGCCTGATGTAACAAGAAAGCTGTGCAAGTACACGATCTTCAATTTGGTGAAGATGCTCGATGTAACAAGCAAGTTGTGTTGGTACACAATCTTCAACTTGGTGAAGATGCTTGATGTGACAAGCATGATGAGGATAATGATACCTATAATGAAATGGTTGGAATCCACGAAATATTCTCTAATGGTGAAAAGAAGAAGCTAATCTCTCGGAGGAAGCATGAATAGAAGAGATCTCCCTAAGATTAATAGGGAGTTCAAATATAAAGGTGCTTCCTAGTTGAGGGGGAGTGGAAAATATGTTTCTTTGCTTCATGTGTCATGCACTAGACCAGGACTAACAACCATAAGTCTGAGTGAAGGCCATGCGTAGGAAAAGGAAATTGGAGAATGCATATTGAAGTGCTACTAAAAGAAGGAAAGTAGGGTCCAAATAAAGAAATTCTTCTTAATCGAGAGGGAGGGCATAACTTGGTATTTTTGAGGATATTTTTCTGCATGAGAAGTAGGAAAGGAAAAATATATTATTAATGAATCTTCCGTCAAATATTCGGTTGATAGTCCTGCTATGGAAAGTTGAGAAGTAAAATTTGCTACATGGAAGACCCCGAAGGTTTGTATTTGGTTATGTACATGCAAAAGTATATTATTGATTGGGGTTTTGTTTGTACAGGTGAATCTCTTGAAGGAAAGCATGTTGGTTACCAATAATTTTGATTAGGAGAGATTGGTCATCCTTGATCTGCTAGATCAAGGGGTGTTGAGGCTTTGTGAGTGAAGTATTGCCCTAGAGAACATCTCGCCAACAAATTATGTTGATGTCTAAAAGTTAGAAAGGTGATATTGATCATTGAGCTCTGTTTTGGATACAAGACTAGAGTTTTGGGTTGATGGTTAGCAAGTAAGCCTGATGGTACCTAGAGGGGATGAAAGCTTGATTCCATCTTAGTCCCACCTAGATAGATTTCCTTGGCCTGGAATCTAGTCCATGGCCATGCGGTGCCTAAAATATTGAGTGACTCATTGGAAAGATTTCCCTAGTTAGGAATCTAGTCCATGGCATTACGATGCCTAAATTGATTGACTGATTGGATAGATTTCCCTGGTTAGGAATCTAGTCCATGGTGTTATGGTACCTAAAGCTCTTCATGATTCATATAGTTTTAGATCTTCCATTGTATATTTACATTATGAATACCTCCCTAGTTAAGAGGGAGTGTTGGGAAAAATAACTATGTTTGATCTTCAATAATCTACTTGAGTCATCATGTAATGTACTTGTCAAAAGAATAAAGAAAATAATTTTTACTATTATTGTTTTGACTTATTAAAGCATGCTTTCATGCTTGGGTCACCATGTTTTAGGTCATAGTCTGCATTGAGTACTTATAGGATTTATTCTCAGTCTATAGAATTATTATACATTTAAAGCAACTGTTCTTGGGCTTTTGAATCATGTAAATCAGTTTAGTATTGAGTCAAATATGAATTATGGAACCTCCACACCATGTTGGCCGAAGAGAAGATCAAGTCGGCCTAAGGACCCATTCTATCCCATAAGAATACTATAAAAGGAAGGAATACAAATTCATTTAGAGCATCAATTCTCATCTTCTCATCTACTGGGTAGAATTGTGAAAATCTTGTTGTTGGGTAGAAGTGGATAGCTGGGAAAGTATATTCCTAGGAAGCTGAAGTGAATGTGTGTTTGAGGGAGTCTAAGGAGAAGAGAAAAATCTAAATTTTCGTGGTGGCCTAACTTTTTTTTCGTGATTTGGATTGGGAGAACGAAGTCTTCTAAGTTGGACTGTTGTCGAAAGCTACTGGCTACTGCAAGTTGCTGGATGGTGAAAGTTGCTAGGAAGTGGTCAATATTCTGGAGGCTGCTTGGTGTGGATGGAAGGTCTAGTCAAGGTCTAGGTGAAGAGTCTCAAAAAATACTATTGAATGGAAGAATTACTTTGACGAGGTTTTCCCCTCGAAGGGGGTTTTTCCCTGACATGTGCCCACATATTGTGTTCATTGTTTTATGTGCCACTGCTTTTGGTAATTTCTTGATGAACTAAAGAAATAAGATATAAAGAATCTTAATAATAAGAAATCACAAGTAATTATAAATATCGAGAAAATCTTTACTGCCTTTTTGACTTTGCAACACCTCTTTGTGTCATATTTTACCTTTGAGTGTTGATATGGGCATAGTTAGAAGGTTTTAAGCACCAAGGATGATTCGTGGCCCTAGAAATTTTGATGGGAGGAAAACTAGGCCTTATGATTTAAAATAAGCTTTTAAACATCAAATTCCAATAGCAATGATTTAGATCACCACACATGACTACATGAGACAATCATTTACCTTTAATTTTTGATATGGGTAGCATAGGTAGCTTTGGGGAATTATTAATGGCCTTAATGCCTTCACCATGATCATTGGGTGGACAATGATAAGGGATGTACATTTTATGTCCTAAAAGTGGCTTCTAAGCATGAAGTGACATGGACATGGCTTTAAGACCAAACAAAACCTCTTGATTATATCTATTGCCTATGAGATGTTATATGAACTATGTTACAAGGCTTATAGTAGAAGGGTTGGATCATGCCACCTTAAATATGGCTAGGGGTAGAAACCTAGGTTGTATTATGACTTAAAGAATATTTTATTCATATAAAGCCAAGAACTTCACCTCAGGCCTTAATATTGTAATAATTCATTGTTAACATAGATGGTTTGAATGTTTGATAAAGATAAAAATTTATTTCTTCCATTGTTATCCTTTATTTGTAGGTTACTTGCCATTTTTTCTCATTTAGATACACTAATTTAGAATAAATATAAGTTTCCCTAACTAGTCAATTTTAAAGCTATATATATTTATTCTCGTATTAGGATGGGAATAATATTTTGTGATAAAATAAATATAAAAATGAATGATCTATGATTCATTAAATTAACGTTTTTGATGACCACATTCACCATTTAAGAAAGTAACATCCATGGCATATCATATGAAAACCACATAGAAAATAAATAATATATATAATATATAATATATAATATATATAATATAAATATATAATATATATATATATATATATATATATATAGATATATGAAATAGAATAGATAGATATGATAGATAGGCATTGTCATATACACAAGTCCAAAGTCATATTTATATTAAAATTGTTCCAACTAAACATTTTCATGCAAAATGGAATCTTGTCTCCAACACACATAATGGTATCTCATGTTGAATGAGAGTGTCATGCGGAAAGAGTTATTTTTGCTGACAAAACTAACCTCCCTAGGAGTCTAAGACTCTCTAGTGACAAACAAGACAATTAAGAGCAATCCTTCTCTAAACATTCATTATCATATGAGAAACCAAGTGTTTTTCGATCCTACCTGAAATCCAACGCTGTTGTAGCAGTCTAGCCGCGTCGATCCAGATGAGCTCCTCCTTCACTTCGAAACCTGCATACACTAACAATCAAATGATTACATAACACCTGAATATTCCATAAAACAAAGCATATTCAACATATAGACCAAGGAGTATATGAAACAATTCATTAACAACAAATCATTGAGAAGAATGGACTTATTTGTATTAAGGAAACAAAAAAGAAACCATTACAACCTGAGCCTTGGTGTTGTGCAAGTTCCTCCCAGGGTCCAGCAAGAGTTTTTCCTCTACTTTGACAAGCTCACCCACTTCCAAATGAAACAAGAAAGGATGGTAATCTCTCCTCACAAGCTTCCAAAGGAAGTCCTAATTCCAGCAGCATCTACCCTTTGGAATGTTTCAGCTCAACCTCCCCTCCTCTGGCCGAATGCCTGTATTTATAGTGTTCTAGAGGAAGTTATTCAGGTCCAACATCAATGGGATACTCCCTCTTTTGGATGGGGTAGTTCCTCTCTTGATGGATTAAGTTTCCTCTATACATAGGGATGCGATGAACCATCTGAGGCACTCAATACAACATCAAACATCTTCTAGAAAAGCTCTAGAAGTGACCACAAGTACTTTTTTAAGATGAAATCGCGCCTTTTGGACCTTACGGAGTACGCACCATCCCTTGGCTTACAAAGCGTACAAGTACGCAGGTACAGTGTGTTTGGGATGCGTACACGCAGGCAAGGTAGAGAGAACCTGCGTACCCAAGATAAACATGTTTTTAAGTGACTTTCTCTCTTTTTGAAGTTTGACATGAAGAGCAGAGGTATGAGGCTTGACAAGGAGGATAATATGACTATTGATGGAGCCATATTAACTGCAGACAATCATGATGACAAATTTCAGTGTAAAAGATTGCCCCCTAAAGTACGAAGCCTGTAATAGATAAGGGTGTTATATCATATAGGAAGGGTGAAGTACTTTATCATTTCGAGGATCATCTTGTGGAGAGCCCGGTCAGAACCTGCAATTTTCAACACAAAATACATGTATGAGATCATATCATCGCTGAGGTAGGCATTCCCATACTCAGATCAAAACTTTAACTATTGGACTAACTACTCTGATACAGGAATTATTTTATAATACATTACAATCATAGACTCGTGTAGACACAGTATGGGCGCAGCCATCTGTTTATGATTGGTCTACAATATAATGAATACAAAAGTCCTCGCAGCCTGGATGGTGGAAACTAGATCCAGGGTCTTCATCTCTACTTCCCGAATTGGTACGATTCTAGCCATGCGAATAAATGAGTCGATGTCGAACATGGTAGAAACCACTTGATTACCAGTCAATGATGTAAACTGTTAACAAGCGTGAGAGAGACCACCAGTAATGTCAATGGTTCTCAAAGTACCCAGCACAATCCATGAGATGTGAATGAATGAGTCGATGTCGAACATTTCATGGAATCCTTCGATCGCAAGTCAATGATGAAAACTGACGTCGAAGGCGAGAAACCTGCCATTGATGCATGCAGACCTCAAGGTACTGACGATTTCTAAGTCAACTCTCTAGATAATGTGTGATGTCGATCGAAAGCGACCCGTTGCAAGCAAGCCCGCAACACGAAATCATAGTTCAAGTTGAAGAAATGTTGCTGTAAGGACTGACTCAATGATGATATGATGGATGATAGGTATTCTGCAGTTGAATGTTTTGTTTCAGACCTCTTGAACACATAACGACACAACAGATGGTTTGGTGATAAATGACTCAAAGTTGACTCCCATAACCCGGCTAAAAATGTCAAGTGATTTTGGTCAACTGTGAGGTAAAGGATTTCCCAACCCAGGTGAATGAATAAGTGTCGTGTTCAAGAGTGGTATTAAGGTTTTTCTTGAGACAAAAAGATATCAAATAGGCTCATTCTTCTCATTTTTCCCCCACCATTTCTGGCAAGTACCTCTTTATTTTTTAAAAGCTTGAGGAGGATAACATATGCTTGTTTGTAAGCTCATCCTTCGGATGAGTCCAACTTAGTTTTTGATGCGAACCCTAAGAAGGAGTGGTCCGTTCCTGTTTGTAATAGAACAGGTCCTTTACCGTGAAATTTTAACGAGTCCAGTATAGGAGAAACTCGGCGTTTTTCATATTTAGAGAGTCTGAAAAACTTAGAAGACTCCAGATTGGACTTTTTCGTAAATTTGTGTCTCCTAAGCCCGAAAACGTATAAAATAATACCTAGGAGAACAGCTTGATCTTGCGACCAAGGAGTACTTTCATAGTTAGTGTCGTTTTATTTCCAGTATCGAATTTGAAACGACAAAAATCCGGCAATCTTTTCCTGTTTTTACGGTCAGAAAAGGGCTATAAGGGGACCGTCTTTTAATTCCATTTTAACGAGTGTAAAAGAAACGCTCGGCAATCTTTTCATTTTTTAGGAGTTAAAAAAGGGCTTAAAAGATGACTCTGATGTTTTGGTTCGTGAAAAATGACAAATTTCCCTGAAAATCCTTTTGTCTTGCACAAAAACAACACATTACTCATACCTGTTTAAGATAGGCAAAAATACATTGA
>APFE031227654.1:156825-169804 GCA_000404065.3 Pinus taeda
TACGTCTGAAGAGGAAAAGCGTTTATTATACTTAGCTAAATTAGATGAGACTCGTCGCGATGCCGCATTGGCAATCGAGACTCATGCGAAGCGAATGAAAGCTCAGTATGATAGAAATGTGACCCCTCGAAATCTTTATATGATAGTTAGCTTGATGATTAGGTTGTATGTTGTTGATGTGCATGATATATAACTTTATGTTGTTATATGTTAGTAACTTGATGATTTGAGTTATTACATTAAGACCTTGATGTTATACGTATCCTACTAAGTTGGATGGGTTGATGTAGATGGTTAGGGTTGTGACATTAAGGTATGAGTCCACTTATTTGTGACATTGTGTTATATTAATATATACTAATCGTACATATGTGATTATTATGCATGAATGACAAATGTTTATGACCTTATGATGTGAACATGTTAGCTAGTTAGTATTATGGATATCATGACCTTATTCATGTTTGAGCTGATGTGTTGTGAAGTTAAATCATGCTAACTAGATTGATTGTGCAGACAAGACAACCTCCCCTGAGATACATTAAGTTATGAGCTTGCTTATGTCGTCTACTTTGTGCTTGAATGTTTGATTATGTCGTCTATTTGGTTTTTGAGTGTTGGTGTCTATTATGTCGTCTATCTGTTGTTGAATGTTTGATTAATCACATGATATGAGTATGTGTCTATAAGATTGCATCAAGAAATGATCTCGTTTTAAGATGATTTTACTCATGATATGTGTTGAGATAGCTGACATGTACTCGAGTGTAGTAGGTGACAGTTGTAGCATTATGTCCGATGACTATGAGTTGACTATGGATTATAACATGATTGTTAGTCTTGGTAAAGGTTGATTTCAAATTAGTAAATATGATGCCTTGATTTGAGGAAAATGTGACTAACATGTGTGAGTAGTTGCAGGACAACATGCTTGGTATTAGCGTGACAAGGTAACAATTGATGTGTTTATATAACTAATAGTAGGGTGATGTGACAGTACATAGTAAGCCTCGATTGCAACAAGGTAAAAAGGTAGAGAAATGAATTTGGAAAGAATTCATTTGGCTATGTTTGGAAACACTAATTCCAAATGAATGAGTGCTTTTCATACAAGAAGTCTTCTTAACTCAGACTTTGTTTGACATTATGGGGATATATGCTATATTCATGAACATGTATTTGACAGGTATATTAGCTAACCTCTAGTTACAGGTGGATCTATCAAGGGAATTAGAGTCCCTTGAGAGATGGTGTGGATGTGTTCAATTGCAAGAAATGTGTTTGGCACAACAAGGTAAGGTAACTGGTGTATTGTTATGTTTATTTATGCACTGACAGTTATGTGTCGATGGCAATATGATGCAAGGGATTGCATGGAAAAGAGCCTGCCATGAAATCTTGAAGAAGGATCATGTTGAGATTTCCCTTGGAAGCACTGGGTACCATGGAGATTGAGTCATGGCATTTGCTGTTAGTCTTATGCTTTTGGTCTTTTGGCAAGTTGTTGTACTTGATTGCGGTTTTTTTTTGCGTCTTGTGCATGGCCATGCTAGTTGGTTTATGGTGTCGTGTTGTTGTTGGTTTTCCTCTTGTTTACTTGTCGGTCTTGCCTTTATTTTTTTGAGAGTCTTGGGAATTGGTTGGGGAAGGAGGAAGTTAATGGAGCTTCGAGAGAGCTGTGTGGTACTCGAAAGGTAAGGTAAGACCTAGATGAAGCTCGATGCATGTATAAGGGCAGTTGAAGGCAAGAGTATGACATCTAGTGGACCGGTTGGGTCCAATGGTGTAAATAGATGATTATGGGACAATCATGAGAAAGGTAATCAAGAAAGGTAAAATAAATGGATTTGAGGTGTCAGATGCCTTGGCTATGTTGGGAATTGTTGTTCTCGATGTTGCGCATGTGTTTCACACATAAAGGGAGTTCTCTTAACCTTGACCTTATGATATCTAGTAATTAAGTTGTGATCATGATTATGTTGATGTCTATATGTGTATACATGTATGTATGTACATATGTTATGTCTGGTAGGGTCATCATGCATCATGATTATTTTATGCAATGTTTTATGCATGTGTGTATGTTGTTGACTGACTAGATCATGAATATTTTATGTTGATGTTTATATGTATGTCTGCATATAGTTGTCTCACATGATCATGATTGTTTATGCTAATGTTTATGTATATGTTATGTATGTAACCATGTATCTATGTCACTATCCGAAAAGGTCATCAGAGATCATTCTTGTGGAAGAATGATTACTTATGTAGGTAAATGGCATGACGAGGTTCCTAGTTTATGAGGAATCAAATGGGAAGAGTAGGCATGACAAATATACGAGGTCAGTATCATGTGGTTATGAGTTGATATTATGTGATTATATTATGTCTATGTTATGGACAAGCTATACTAAGGGATACATCAGCGAAATGAAAGCAGTGTGGTCTGCGGCATGCTGGGACAAGCATGGATAAGACACTAGAAGCAATGTTTCTTGGTAGAGATAGCGTGGTTTTGGATGAGTTGTACTACTATTGTGCATATGCTGTATATTTTGTACATGTTACATCTGTGTTATTGTGCACATGTAGTGTTGTGTATATATAGTGTGTGTACATGTTGTTTATGCAATGTTATGTACAGGGTGGTACATATAATGTTGTGTGAATGTTGCATATGTAACGTTGGGTATAGATGGTGCTATGTACATATGGTGTTGTGTGCATGATTGTACAAGTGGTGTTGTGAGCATGTGGTGATGTGTACATGTTGTACATGTGGTGCTATGTACATGTTGTGTACATGTGGTGTCATGTACATGTCATGCATGTGGTACTATGTACATGCAGTATTATGTACATATTGTACAGGTGGTGCGATGTACATGTGACGTTGTGTACATGTTGTGCAGGTGGTGCCGTGTACATGTGATGTTGTGCACACGTTGTGAAGGTGGTTCTTTGTACAGGTGGTACTGTGTATGTGGTGTACATATGGTACTAGTGTACTATGTGTACGTATATGTATTGTTTGAGTGTTGGTGTCTATTATGTCATCTATCTGTAGTTGAATGTTTGATTAATTATATGATATAAGTATGTGTCTATAAGATTGCATCAAGAAATGATCTCGTTTTAAGATGATTTTACTCACGCATATGTGTTGAGATAGTTGACATGTACTTGAGTGTAGTAGGTGACAGTTGTAGCATTATGTCCGATGACTATGAGTTGACTATGGATTATAACATGTTTGTTAGTCTTGGTAAAGGTTGATTTCAAATGAGTAAATATGATGCCTTGATTTGAGGAACATGTGACTGACATGTGTGAGTAGTTGGAGGGAAACATGCTTGGTATTAGCGTGACAACATAACAATTGATGTGTTTATATAAATAACAGTTGGGTGATGTGATAGTACATAGTAAGCCTCAATTGCAACAAGGTAAAAAGGTGAAAGAAAGTAATTTGGCAAGAATTCCTTTGGCTATTTTTAGAAACCCTAATTCCAAATGAATGAGTGCTTTTCATATAGGAAGTCTTCTTAACCCGAACTTTGTCTGACATTATGGGGATATATTCTATATTCATGAACATGTATTTGAAAGGTTTATTAGCTAGCCTCTAGTTACAGGTGGATCTATCAAGGGAATTGGAGTCCCTTGAGAGATGGTGTGGATGTGTTCAATTCCAAGAAATGTGTTTGGCACAACAAGGTAAGGTAACTGATGTATTGTTATGTTTATTTATGCACTGACATTTATGTGTCGATGGCAATATGATGCAAGGGATTGCATGGAAAATAGTCTGCCATGAAATCTTGAAGAAGGCTTATGTTGAGATTTCCCTTGGAAGCACTGGGAACCATGGGGATTGAGTCATGGCATCTATTGCCAGTCTTGTGCTTTTCATCTTTTGGTGAATTGTTGTACTTGATTGCGGTCTTTTTTGCGTCTTGTGCATGGCCATGCCACTTTGTTTATGGTGTTGTATTATTGTTGGTTTTCTTCTTGTTTTCTTCTCAGTCTTGTCTTTATTGTTTTGAGAGTCTTGGAAATTGGTTGGGGAAGGAGGAAGTTAATGGAGCTTCGAGAGAGCTGCGTAGTACTCGACAGGTAAGGTAAGACCTGGATGAAGCTTGGTGTATGTATAAGGGCAGTTGAAGGCAAGAGTATGACATTTCGTTGGATTTATTAGGTCCAATGGTGTAAATAGACGATGACAGGACAATCATGAGAAAGGTAATCAAGAAAGGTGCAGTAAATGGATCTGAGGTGTCAGATGTCTTGGCTATGTTGGGAACTATTGTTCTCGATGTTGCGCATGTGTTGCATGCATAAAGGGAGTTCTCTTAACCTTGACCTTATGATATATAGTAATTACGTTGTGATCATGATTATGTTGATGTTTATATGTGTATACATGTATGTATGTACGTATGTCATGTCTGGTAGGGTCATCATGGATCATTATTATTTTATGCTAATGTTTTATGTATGTGTGTATGTTGTTGATTAACTAGATCATTATTATTTTATGTTGATGTTTATATGTATGTATGCATATTGTTTTCTGACATGATCATGATTGTTTATGCTAATGTTTATGTATATTTTATGTATGTATCCATGTATCTATGTCACTGTCCGAAAGGGTCATCAAGGATAACTCTTGTGGAAGAATGATTACTTATGTAGGTAAATGGCATGTTGAGGTTCCTGGTTTATGAGGAATCAAATGGGAAGAGTAGTCATGACAAATATATGAGGTCAGTATCATGTGGTTATGATTTGATATTATGTGATTATATTATGTCTATGTTATGGACAGGCTATACTAAGGGATACATCAACGAAATGAAAGCAGTGTGGTCTATGACATGCTGGGACAAGCATGGATAAGGCACTAGAAGCAATGTTGCTTGGTAGAGATAGTGTGGTTTTGGATGAGTGGTACTACTGTTGTGCATATGTTGTACATGTTACATCTGTGATATTGTGCACATGCAGTGTTGTGTATATATAGTGTGTGTAGATGTTGTTTATGCAATGTTATGTACAGGGTAGTACACATAGTGTTGTGTGAATGTTGCATATGAAATGTTGGGTATAGATGGTGCTATGTACATGTTGGATATGCGGTGTTGTGTACATATTGTACTATGCACATGATGGATATGTAGATTTGTGTGCATATGGTGTTGTGCACATGTTGGATATGCAGTGTTGTGTACATAAGGTGCTATGTACATATGGTGTTGTGTGCATGATTTTAAAAGTGGTGTTGTGAGCATGTGGTGTTGTGTACATGTTGTACATGTGGTGCTATGTACATGTTGTGCATATGATGTTGTGTACATGTGGTGTCGTGTACATGTCGTGCATGTGGTACTGTGTACATGCGGTATTATGTACACGTTGTACATGTGGCATTGTGTACATGTTGTGCAGGTGGTGTTGTGTACATGTGATGTTGTGCACACGTTGTGCAGGTGGTTCTTTGTACAGGTGGTACTTTGTACATGGTGTACATATGGTACTAGTGTACTATGTTTACGTATATATATTGTTTGAGCGTTGGTGTCTATTATGTCGTCTATATATTGTTGAATGTTTGATTAATCACATGATATGAGTATGTGTCTATAAGATTGCATCAAGAAATGATCTCGTTTTAAGATGATTTTACTCACGCATATGTGTTGAGGTAGCTGACATGCACTTGAGTGTAGTAGGTGACAGTCGTAGCATTATGTCCGATGACTATGAGTTGACTATGGATTATAACATGATTGTTAGTCTTGGTAAAGGTTGATTTCAAATTAGTAAATATGATGCCTTTATTTGAGGAACATGTGACTGACATGTGTGAGTAGTTACAGGGCAACATGCTTGGTATTAGCGTGACAAGGTAACAATTGATGTGTTTATATAACTAATAGTAGGGTGATGTGACAGGACATAGTAAGCCTTGATTACGACAAGGTAAAAAGGTAAAAGAAAGGAATTTGGAAAGAATTCCTTTGGCTATGTTTGGAAATGCTAATTCCAAATGAATGAGTGCTTTTCATATAGGAAGTCTTCTTAACCCAGACTTTGTCTGACATTATGGGGATATATGCTATATTCATGAACATGTATTTGAGAGGTATATTAGCTAGCCTCTAGTTACAGGTGGATCTATCAAGGGAATTGGAGTCCCTTGAGAGATGGTGTGGATGTGTTCAATTGCAAGAAATGTGTTTGGCACAACAAGGTAAGGTAACTGGTGTATTGTTATGTATATTTATGCACTGACAGTTATGTGTTGATGGAAATACGATGCAAGGGATTGCATGGAAAAGAGTCTGCCATGAAATCTTGAAGAAGGATCATGTTGAGATTTCCCTTGGACACACTTGGAAGCATGGGGATTGAGTCATGGCATCTGTTGTCAGTCTTATGCTTTTGGTCTTTTGGTGAATTGTTGTACTTGATTGCGGTTTTTTTGTGTCTCGCACATGGCCATGCCAATTTGGTTATGGTGTCGTATTATTATTGGTTTTCCTCTTGTTTGCTTCTCGGTCTTGCCTTTATTGTTTTGAGAGTCTTGGGAATTGGTTGGGGAAGGAGGAAGTTAATGGAGCTTTGAGAGAGCTATGTGGTACTCGACAGGTAAGGTAAGACCAGGATGAAGCTTGGTGCATGTATAAGGGTAGTTGAAGGCAAGAGTATGACATCTAGTTGGACTGGTTGGGTCCAATGGTGTAAATAGATGATTACGGGACAATCATGAGAAAGGTAATCAAGAAAGGTGAAGTACATATATGAGAACAATATCATGTGGTTATGAGTTGATATTATGTGATTATATTATGTCTATGTTATGGAAAGGCTATACTAAGGGATACATCAGCGAAATGAAAGCAGTGTGGTCTACAACATGCTGGGACAAGCAAAGATAAGACACTAGAAGTAATGTTGCTTGGTAGAGACAATGTGGTTTTGGATGAATGGTACTACTATTGTGCATATGTTGTATATGTTGTACATGTTGCATCTGTGATATTGTGCACATGCAGTGTTGTGCATATATAGTATGTGTACATGTTGTTTATGAAATGTTATGTATAGGGTGGTATAGATAGTGTTGTGTGAATGTTGCATATGAAATGTTGGGTATAAATGATGCTATGTACATGTTGGATATGCAGTGTTGTGTACATATTGTACTGTGCGCATGATGGATATGCGGATTTGTGTGCATATGGTGTTGTGCGCATGTTGGATATGCAGTGTTGTGTACATAGGATGCTATGTACATGTTGTATATGGAGTGCTATGTACATATGGTGTTGTGTGCATGATTGTACAAGTGGTTTTGTGAGCATGTGGTGTTGTGTACATGTTGTACATGTGGTGCTATGTACATGTTGTGAATGTGATGTTGTGTACATGTGGTGTCGTGTACATGTCTTGCATGTGGTACTATGTACATGCGGTATTGTGTACACGTTGTACAGGTGGTGTGATTTACATGTGGCATTGTGTACACGTTTTGCAGGTGGTGCCGTGTACATGTGATGTTGTGCACACGTTGTGCAGGTGGTTCTTTGTATAGCTGGTACTGTGTATGTGGTGTACACATGATACTAGTGTACATGTGGTATTGTGTGCATGTCATACATGTTGTGTTGTAGGCATGCGATACTATGTATGTGCATTGTGTAGTCATGGTGTCATGACATGTGTATTCATTATGTTGTACTATGCGTACGTATATGTATTGTGTAGTGTTGTACATAAGGTATATATGTATTGTGTTGTGTTGTATGCCAGGTGTAGGTACAAGTATTGTGTGACACTGTACATCGGGTATAGATGGTTGTATTTTGTTGTACATCGGGTGTAGCTGTACGTATGTGTTGTGTTGTACATAGGGTGTAGGTGTATGTATTGTTTGGTGGTGTACACCGGGTGTAGGCACATGTATTATGTTTTGTTGTACACTGGGTGTAGCTGTATGTGTTGTGCGTCAGGTGTAGATGCATGTTTTGCATGGTGTTGTATGTCTTATGTGATTGTATGTGTGTAATGCACACTATGTGTATGTGCCCATGGTTGAGGAGAAGGCACTGGGTGTTTGTCAGGTGTGGAAACCGATCTGGTGTGCGTACATAATAAGGACAAATGTAGAAGCTAAGGATCGACTAAAGGATAAGTTTCAGTATTTTATTTCAGCTTTATTATGCATGTTATTTATGATTTTGGTCTATGATGATTACATGTGATCTATGATTCTAGTTTATGATAGTTACATGTGAGTTATGATTTTGATCTATGATGGTTGTGTTTCAAGCTAACCTAATGTGATATGTTTATACATGATGATTTGGTCAAATATGTTATTGTGATAGGAAGCAAACAAGATTGCAAGTGTACCTTATTGACGAGCTACCAATGAGCTTTGATGTAAATTTATTTCACTTTATTTTAAATCTAATGGAAGTTATGTGCTTGGTACATGAAGAATGGAAATGCCCGGTCGGGTGGTTGAAACCGACAGCAAGAATTAGTAGCAACAATGAAAGGAATTGGAACAAGCAGCAATATGTTGGTAAAACATTAAGGAGGAGGGACATTGTGGGACAATGGTACCCAATAATGGTACTGGTATGATCATTTTAAGGCGGGGATATGCCTTTGTTTTTGGACCTTCCAATGCGAGGAAACCTTGCCAAGGGATGGAGTTCCTGGGATGGAGGTGCCAATGGAACTTGGAAGGTGTATGACTGCGCGGAAGGGGGTGACCGGATTGCTCGAGGGACTTTGTAGCAGAGAAGGGAAGGCTGAGGATGGTTACTTTTTGGTCATTAGCATTACCAGATGTAATCATATGCACATTGGGAGTGTGCCCTGGAAAAACGAGTCGGTAACTGTTCATTGAGATGACAAGTGGTGCTGGATTGTAGCGCAAGACATTTGATGTAGTTTTGACTTTGGAAGTGGATTCTGGACTTCTCGGGAAGGAGATGAATCCTGGTATTACTTTGAATGTGGACGTGTGAGCCTATGGATTCCATTATTGCAGATGCAGACTTCGTATAGATCCAAACTTAAATAGGAACACAACAAATTACAAATATAACAATAAATACATAAATGCAGCAAAAATAACACTCCATTTCATTAATACCAGAATACTGAAATATGCTTATAAACCGAATGGAATTAAACTAGCTCGGACTATGGTAGCTTATCTTTAAGAAGAGATGTGGTGGATACATGCCTCTGAATTGTGTTACATTGAGGCTCAAAGGCAAATTTATTATTGAGAAACAAGGAAAAACCCTAAACATCCAAAAACCTAACCCTAGGAGATGAAGCATCAATACTGTGGGCCTTGTTTGGGTAAATTGGTACATCAACTTCCCGGGGTCTTAACTTTGGCATACGATCTTTGCTTGGCTCTCATAATACCTCATTTCAAAGATCTTGAAGAGGAGGCCAAAAAGAAACTAGAAAGCTAGTTTTGGACGTTTTTCGTCTCTCTGTTTTCCCTAAAAACGTCATTTAGGGCCTCAAAACGGCTTCGAAAGTTCAGGACCCAAAAAACTGCCAAAAATAATAATTTGTGCTACAACTAAGGAAACCAAAAAAATGAAAGAGATAGTGTTGGGGGTCTAAGTGGAATAGGTGGGTGACCACCAATATCCACCTAGATCATTCCTCCCCCCTAGGAAGCAATGGCCCCCATTTCATTGAGTGCCTCCATGAGATAGGGAGACTTCTACTGAACTTGGTCCTTGGTGAGCCACTTGCCTTGGTGAAGGAGTTGGCCATATTTGAAAACCCGATATAGTTGGATCTTCTGGTGGCGAGTGTTCTTGATTTGTGTGTCCATGATCTGATCAGTTGTGGCATGTTCCATGCAATTTGGGTTTAGCTCTATTGGTGTGAGTTGTTTTGCAACTTCAGATGTGTTCAACAATGGTGAAAAGTATGGCCAAAGGAAGTCTACATTGAACACTAGGTGCAGACGAAGGAACGGTGGAATGCTAAGCTCGAAGGAATTTCCCCGTACAACCTTGGTGATGGTGTATGGCCCATATTGGAGCAGGAAAAGCTTGTGATGGGGTCCAGCGATGCGTTCCTTCTGCAAATGTAGCCAAACTTTGTCGCCCACCTGGAACTTGTGCAACACTCGATGTTGATCACGACGTTGCTTGTACTTAGCATTGACTCTATCCAATATATCATGGACCTGCTGGCCGATGTGTTGAATGTGATCATTGAAGATGTTATCCCCATCGGCTTCAGATTCGACATGAGCCGAATCTGCTTGAGTAGCTGTAAATGGTATGGCCACATCAATGGGACATAATGATTGAAATATCAGTCCCACTTTAAAGGGGTTGTGGTTCGTTGAGCCATGGAGAGCTCTGTTGTAGATATGCTGGACATAGGGGAGGCTTTCATCCCATGTGCGTGGATGCTTCGAGTTATACATGCGCAAAATGTGTACGATCATCATGTTGACGACTTCTAGTTGGCCATCAGTTTGGGGATGGAAAACCGTGGACTTAGTGAGTTTGGTATCCAGCATCGACCAGAGACTTGATCAAAATTCACTTAGGAATTTGTTGTCCCGATAAGAGACAATGGACTGTGGGATCCCAAATTGTACCAACACTCGCTCAAAGAAGATCTTAGCAGTGGTCTCTATTGTGATACTCTTCTTCCAGGCCACCATAATGGCCATCTTAGAGAATCTGTCAACGACCACAAAAACACAGTCATTGCCGTGCTAAGTAGAAGGAAGGCCAAACATATAATCCATGGAGATGGATTCCCAAGCTTGACTAGGAGTATTCAGAGGAGTATATAGGCCTTGCTTATTGATGGCTAGTTTGGCAATGGCGCAGGAAGTGCAGGATTTAAGCTACCTCTCAACATCTTGACGAAGTTTCAGCCAACAAAAATACTTCTATGGTACTGCCACTTTTTTCTCTACTCTGAAATGTCTAGTGACTTGACTGTAGTGCGCCTCCCAAATCATCTTAGCACGCTCATTTGAAGGAACACAGATGTGTCCTAGGTGGCATAAAAATGCCTTCGTGGAGTGTCTGGTATTTTTTGTCAAATTATGGATCACTCTCATAAATATGCGGCCACCCTGAAGTATCGTGCCCACAGGAGTCGAGCATAGTGATCAGTGCCATGACTGGTGGTCGGCTAAGGCAGTATGCAACATTATTGGTGCTGCACTTCTTGTACTTAATGTTCAAATGGAATTGTTGCAATTATGTGGACCATTTATGATGGTGATTGTTTTGCAACTTCCCTTGTGTTTGTATGAACTATAAGGGTTGGTTGCCTGTGTGGATGACCGTTTCCTTCCAAAGAATGTGATGCTTCCATTGATGACATACCTGCACAATGGAATACATTTCTTTGTTGTAAGTGGGATAATTTTAGACTGTGTTTGAAAGTGTCTCACTATGGTAAGCCAGTGGATGCCCCTGCTGAGTAAGAACTGCACCAATAGCATAGTCGGAGGCATCTGTCCCAATCTCAAATGGTTGTTGCAGGTCTGGTAATGTGAGAAATAGTGCATAGCAGAGGTGATGCTGCAACTTGGAAAATGCCTTCTATTGGGCTTCAGACCACAAAAACTTTAATTTCGCTCCACCCTTGGTGACTTGACTTAAAGGCCAAGTGATATGAGAGAACCCTAACGTGAACCTGCGGTAGTAATTGGCAAGACCCAAAAAGTTGCGAGCTCTGTTAGAGTGGTTGTGGCTGGCTAATCCCGAATGACTTGTATCTTGGTTGGGTCCACATGCACACCCTTCTCATCAATGATGTACCCTAGATATTGAACCTAGGTCATGCCAAAAGTGCATTTATCCAAATTGGCACACAACTTGTGTTGTCGCAGGGTTTGAAGGACTTGTCGAATATGGCGGAGGTGCTCTTCCCAACTCTAGCTGAAGATCAAGATGTCATCTAAATGAACTATAATTAATGCATTGGTCAAGGGTCGTAAGATGTCATCCATCAATCTCATGAAGGTTGCGGGGGGAATTCGTCAACCTGAAAGGCATGACCAACCATTTGAAAATTCCCTCCTTATATTCGAATGCAATCTTCCACACATCGGAGGGTTCGACAGGAACCTGGTGATAACTAGACTTCAATTCAATCTTGCTGAAATATTTGCCCCCCTTGAGCTGGTCTAAAATGTCATCAATCCATGGGATTGGGTACCTATTTTGGATAGTGATCTTGTTCAACGCCCAATAGTCAATATAGAGTCTCTAGGTCCCATCCTTCTTCTATACCAATACAATGGGGCTCCCACAGGGTGATGAGCTTAGCCTGATGTGCCTGTTCTACAAAAACTCCTGAATCTACCTCTTGATCTCATTGCTCTCCAGAACATAGCATTGATAGATCGGTCCATTGGGTAGCGACGTGCCCAGGGTTAGATTGGTGGGGTGCTTGACCTGACAGTGCAGAGGTACCCCTGTAGGTGAGGCGAAAATGACCCTGTACTCCTCCATGACCTTGTCCATTTGTTTCTGTTGTGTGGAGGGGCCCTGTGTGGAAGTTGTGGCCACAACCTTCTTCTTGCCCTGAGTGTGAATCATAAGGAAACAAATTTTCCTGGTTTGGGAAATGATCTTACTGCATTGGTTTTTCGGTGATCAAAGATATGGCAGTAGGCGGGGCTACCTCCGGTATCATGTACAACTTATTGGCCTAAAGTAATAATCAGAGAGCGAAGTCTAGATTCATATACAACATGCCACTTGTTGGGGTGTGTTATATTCTTTCCACGACTAACCTACGTAGTGAACCGGGGGGTTAGAGGGGGGGCGGAGCCCCACCTTTGTTGCGCCGATTGCACAGCGGGGGGGTTGAGGGGGGTGTGTAGCCCCCCTCTACGGGGTTCGGGGCAGCGCCCCGAGAATTTTTTTTTTTTGGACCCTAT
>APFE031227654.1:171413-195405 GCA_000404065.3 Pinus taeda
AAGTAACTTTTTTAAGATGAAACTTGCGCCTTTTGACCTTTACAGGAGTACACACCCATCCCTTGACTTACAGAGCGTACAAGTACGCAGGTACAATGAGCTTGGGATACATACATGCAGGCAAGGTAGAGAGAACCTGTGTACCCAGAGATAAACATGATTTTTAATGACTTTCACTCTTTTTTGAAGTTTGACATGGAGAGCAGAGGTATAAGGCTTGACAAGGAGGATACTATGACTATTGATGGAGCCATATTAACTGCAGATAGTCATGGTGACAAATTTCAGTGTAACAGAGAGAATGGATGCTAATGCCCTAAACACAAAATTCCATCTCTTGCCTAAAATGGCCTACTGTGATGAATGCACATAATGGCTCTCTCGGTCACCATTACTACCCTTATTACTCTTGTGCGCATATCTAAAATTGATTTTCCTCCTCTTCAAAATGGAGGAATATTTTCCTTCCTTCATCTTGGGGTACTATGTTTCTTTTAGATATAGAGGTAAACAATAGAATATCAATGTTTTTCCATGCTTTATCAGTTAACACACTTAATAGATACAATTAGAATTTAATTATTAAAAAATTCACCTTAGAAAATAAAATTGTTGGGGTTTTTCCTCCTCCATGATATAATCCTCTGTAATGCATCCTTGCAACAATTATAATAATCAATTAATTGGAAAAATTCAAATGTGTAAAATTAGTTTCACTCATGGTTACTAATATTTTGATCAAATAATTGGTCTCACCATGAAATTTTGAGGCAAGGGAAAATATTACCCTTCTTATCTTGTTGGTGAACTTGGCTGCACAAACTACTACAAGGAAATGATGATGGTTGGGGGGGATGTAATTGTAGCAACTGTACATGAAATCATTGTAGATGTAACTACAATAGATGCAATACTAGTTGCTACAATAGTGAATACAATAATAGGAGGTGGATCACTTATCCAAACAACTTTCTCCAAGGCAATGATGGTGGCTATGGAGGATGTAGTTGTAGAAAAAATAAATGCAACCATTGTACATGTAGCTAAAAATTATAAATGCAACACTAGTTGATGAAATATTTGATGCACATATAAGAGTGATTTAGAAATGGGGTGGTGCAAGGTGAATGGATGTGGGATGGTGGAGGGGTCTACAGGAAAGGGTACTAGGTTTCAAAGGTGATATGCCTCCATGAATATATGATAGGGGGAAGCCCCATAGGGGAGGAAATGAGAATTCCAAGGGTTGGGGGAGAACTCAATGTTCACACATAGCATGTAATAAGGAATAAATGGGTTAGGCGGAGGATGGAATTGGGTGGGTACACCAGGGGAAGTGGTCAGGAATGATGAAACCTACATAGACATTTGTAATATATTTGATTAGTACAGAAACATTAAATTGAACTAGACTAGGTTAGTGAATCTCACGTTAAATTATATTTAATATACCACACTATTTGGGTGAAAATGGATTTTTTGGTCTCAAAAGTGGACATGGCTACTCAGATTCTTAAGTAGACACTTGTGGAAACATAATAGCATTAGTATTGATCTATGCCAAATTACTTGAACATTTGAAAAATGACAAGATTTTAAATCTTTCTAAGTTGTCATTAAAGTAGACAATCACAAAGTCATTTAAATACCTATGTCGCTCCAAACGTCATCAAGGTGGGAAATATGGGCCAAAGTAGCAAGGCCATGATTCCAAACTTCTAGCAAGAAGGGGCAGAGACAAAACAAATTTTTGATTGACTCCTTTGCCTGACCACACAACACACACCAGGATTGACCACTAATATTTCTCTTTTTTAAATTCTTCAATTTCAAGATTTTCTCATGAACCAACTCCCAACAAAAAATGTTTAGATTAGGAAGACCATCACCATTCCATATTTTGCCCCACAGAGGGAGGGGACAGGGGAGGCTGTAGGATTGGATAGAATGGCATCGTCTTCCTTGATTTTTTTTTTTTTTGGGGTTCCTCCCAACCAAACACGTCTATCAAACTTGCTTGTTATTATAGGGGTGAATCCATAAATAATTTCAATCAACACGTCCCACTGAGCTTGAATATGATCAAGAATATCTGAATAGATCCACCCTCTCCACAAGTAGGTGTCATCTCAATAAGAGATATCTGTGAGATGAGAGGGCCCTTGATCGGTCATCCAACTAGAGAGAGCATGATAAATTGTTAACGTGCAATTGGATCCAACTTGAATGTGCTTACCATTACCTAGAAGCCATCCAAGATGATTTAGAATGAGAGAGGATGAGGCTTTGCATAATATCCATATTTTTGAACCTTTATTTTCCTAGGATTCCTCCTTTGGTTTATTAAGATGATTCTTGTGAAAGTATTTTTTGATGAAAACCATTTTCCACCAGCCATCAGAATCCAAAAGGAGCCTCCAGACTAATTTTTCCCCTAGCGCTAGGTTCATTAGTTCAGGGTCTTTTATTACTAGCCCATCGAATTTCTTAGGATGTTTAACTAGATTCCAATTTACCAAATGGAATTTATGCTCATTCCCCTTTCCTCCCTACCAAACGAAATTCCTGATAAGTTTTCTTATTTGTTTATTGATGTAACCTCGAGCTAGGAGGCCAACCCCAATACAGACTGGAAGAGAAGAAAGCACCAAATTGATGACAGTGACCCTTCCTGCTAGGTTGACCCATTGGACACCCCAAGACTACACTGTGTTCCTAATTTTTTGAATGACATTCCCCATTCTTCCACTGGTGATTATTTTACGGAAATAGGAGTGCCGAGATATTTAAAGGAAGAGAGATGAGTATCCACCAAAATTCCCAATAGTCGGCCAATTTCATTCAACAAGTACCTTTAGCAGTTCCATCCAATTAACTGACATTTTAAATTTTTGATCATACCCCTATAGTCGAGAAGGAACCCCTCTAGGATTTTTTTGAATCGAGAAGCTATCACTAAGTAAGCTCCACCAATAAAGAGGGTATCATTAGTAAATTGGGGGTGGTTGATTTCTCTGATATTTCTAGCAATAAGGCATGGGAGGGAACCATTAATCCAACCAACCTAAAGATTTCAACTAAGAGATTCTTCCATAAGAATGTAGATAAGAGGAGAAAGAGGGCATCCTTGGTGCAATTCACTACAGGTAGAAAAGAAGGCCCTAGGTCACCCATTGATGAGAAGGGTGATCAAGGGAGATCCAATGCAAGCTTTGATCAAAGATATAAATCCAAAATTGAATCCTAGTTTCTCCATGACAATAAAGAGGAAGGAGTGGTTTACCTGATCAAATGCATTTTCCATGTCCAATTTAATAACCATACCAACTTCTCCCTCTTCGTTGCTTGAATGCATAACTTCCTGTACCAAAATGATATTGTCCAAAATATTTCAATCTTGCATAAACCCACCTTGGTTCTCACAGATAATGGAGGGAAATAAGGGTTTGATTCTAGCGGCAATGATTTTCGTCAAAATTTTATATGAAGAGTTGCAGAGAGAGATGGGATGAAATCTAGAGAAGGAGGTTAGATTGGATTCTTTTGCAATCAGAGCGAGGAAGGTAGAATTGGTGCTACCCCCCAACTTCTTTTTTACCCTGGTATATTCCAACATTCTAATAAGATCTATGTTAATGACATTCCAGAATAAACAATAGAATATAATGGAGAATTTTTCTGGTCTTGTGGCCTTCTCAGGTTCCAGGAGCCAAATAGCATTAAGAATTTCAAGTTCAAGAATTACATCAGAAATAGAAAGGTTAGAGAGGGGAGAGACAACCTTGGGGGAGATCCTAAAGGAATTAGGGAGCCTTGACCAAAGATGGGAGTTCTGGATTGAGAAGAATATTGAAATGGTTGAATTCCTCCTGTTTGATTTCAGATGTGGTGCTAACTGTCAACCTAGTCGCCACCCTTATTTCCTTGATATGATTCTTGTTCTCTTGAACCTTTTCTTGTTTATGGAAATAAGCATTATTTGAGTCTCCATATTTTAACAAAAGACTATGGTATTTTAGCCTCCACAGGTTTTCTTCTTTCCTTCTTAGACTAAAGGTCTAAGAGAAGAGGTCTTTTTATTTTCGTATGTGTGACTCTTTGATATGCCTTTCCTCCATTGTTTTGTAGTGTTCTTTTAGCTCTTGAAATTTTTCCTTCCTTTTTTCCCCAGATGGATGATAACATTCTTTGAGCCAATTCCTTAGTTCATTCTTAACTTTTTTCAGTTTGGATTCTCAAACATAGTTGGGAGATCAATGGATTTGCCCAGTCCAGGTTTGTTTTATCATTTCCCCAACTTTTTCATCTTGCGACCAGTCTTCATTAATTTGAATGGAAACGGCCCAAGATTTTCAACATTTTCCATGGTGATCATAATACGATGATGATCTAAATATCCAAGGGATTCGATAGACAAGGAGTAGTTGAGATCACTAAGAATCCAATCACTATCCAACAATAATATATCTAAATTTGTGGCAATGAAATGGACACTAAGCCTTCTGTTTGACCAGGTGTAGTTCCTAGACTTGGGCTTGATGTGGAGTAGATCCCAATGAGATAGAACATCCTCCATTCTATTTCGAAAGTGGCCCATGATTGAATATCCACCTCTTTTTTTAGAGGCATCCAATACCATGTTGAAGTTTCCTCCCACCACACTGTTAATATGAAATTTTCTTTCCTTTAGGGTCTCGAGAGAGGTCTAAAAGTTTTCCTTGTCGCAGTGAAAGAACTAGACCATAGATATTTATGAAGGGGATTCTATTTCTTGTCTCCTTTTCCTCCAAAACAACCATTATCCAAGATTTTGTCTTGATTTCCTCTATGAAGGAAAATTTATTATTCAACCAGAATATACCAAGCCCTTTTAAAGCTCCCTGAGAAGGATGTGATGACCCTGAACTGTCTCTCCAAAACATTTCAGCCGCTTTTAAGGTTTCATGTTCATCTAACTTGGTCTCCTGTAGAAATACTACCAAAGGAGAAGCTTGTTTTATTAAATCCTTGACCGTTAGGATTTTTGCGCGGTTTCCTAGTCCCCTTATGTTCCATAGTATAAATTTCATAAATTAACGGTGGGAGAAGCGAGACCAATATCCTTGCCTTCCTTATTTGGAATTTTCCCTTTAAGCAAGTATGAAATAACATATTGATTCCCAAGTTTCTTGTTTATTTCTTTTTCCCTTTCTATTTGGGTCCTTTTGTTTGGCCTTCCTACTTTCTTATTGGAGTCTATTTCCTGGCTACTACTCTCATCAGCCCAAGAGAGAGTTTGGGACAAATTCCGAGTTACCGCCTAGTCCTAAACATTATGCAAACTACTTGAAGGAGCTTCGGGGATGGGAATGGACTTTGGAGCTTCTTTGACAACCTTTTTCAGACTATTCTCTGCAACTTCTCCTTATATTTATTGAAGCTCCTCCACAATAATTTGGGGAGATGCATTTGCATCTGCATCCCCATCACTACGAACTTTGAATGAATTTGAAGTGGAGGGAACCACATTAGAAGAGGGTCAAGCTTTGCAAGGAGCCCCCTTGCCTTTCAAGGCTTTCTTGAGTTGTTTCCACTAATCTTGTGCGGCCAGAGCATCCAAAATTCTCTCATTTCCATTTTTACGACATTCACTGGAAAAGTGATGATATTCATGGCAGTGCCTACATTTGAATGGTATTTGTTCTTAATCTAAAACTTCTCTATGCTTCCACTCACCCAAGTTTAGATTGATTTCAATTGGAAGTCCTTTTTCCAAGTCCACTTCCACACAAATTTTAGCAGAGGCAAAATGAGACCTTTTGGCTCAACCTTGTCCAGGAATTTCCTAACCCTGTTGCCGATGGCCTGAAGACAATCGTCGCTCCAACAAGAAATGGGGAGATGGGGGAGTTTTAACAATACATGAATGGTAGTGGGAATGTCCTCATATGGGTTAAAATCCAGAGTCCATTTGTTAATGTACATTCCTCTTGAGCCAAAGAAGTATGGTCCATTGTGAAAAATAACCTCCTTATCTTCTTAGACTTCAAATAAAAAAATAAAGAAGCCATTTCCAGCAGTTGATGAGCCTAGGTATTGCAAAAAGAATGCTGCAACTCCCAAGGTTACTAGCTTTACTTATCAACCTTGGGTTCATACAAACTTGGAGGTGACAGTGCTATATGCACAAGTAAAAGTGAAGGTACTTCCTATTGTCACTGCTCATCTGGCAAGAGACCCTAGAGGTTCCAAGGCAGACTTCTATAGGGTCAGAAGAAGCTTAATTCTTTGATGGAAGAAGAGAAAATCTATTCTAAGAGAGAGCTACTCTACTGTAGTAATGAAGAAAAAACATGTAATGCTAAACCACACCATAACCTAATTAACTAATTAAATAGCTATGCTAAGAAAAATTGCTAAATCAATCACTAACCTAATGCTACTATCTAAGTTGCAGAAGTAAAGAGCATCAAATTATACTAAGTTGTAAGCAAAAAAACTTAAGCTAAATCGGTTTTCAAGTGGCAGAGCAATCGGAGGTTGAAATCAGTGAAAGGAGGATGTAAGGAAGCAATAGTGCATAAGAACTGTTGGATCAACCAACGAATAGAAGATGAACGACGGGGATCTAATCGCGAAGGCTTAAGTGACTAGATGGATGAACAGGGTGAACACACAGGATGAACGATTGAGGTCTTATTGCGGAGGTTATGTGGATAGATGGAAGAACCAAACAAACAAACAGGATGAACGACAGAGATCTTATCATAGAGATTAGGTCAAGAGATGGATGGACATGATTAATCGAAGGATGGATGGTAGAGATTGTATCGCGGGAAAAAGAAACGTGTCGAAATGATGGAGGGGGTTTAGAAGGTGGTAAGTAGTTGCTTGTGCGCCCTCAAAGCTATAAGTTTTGAAATTTCATGCGATTATCCTAACTGTGCGACATGTAGCACAACAAAACTACTTTTCTCGCATGCTCTCAAGTGTATAATAGTTGTGCAAGAGTTTGCACAAGATTGTGTGATAGTCATAGGATCAGGTGAGGTAGATTGATAGTGGGGGTTTAAAGCGCATAAAGTGTTGAGGTGATGTGATAGCCATTGAATCAGGCAAGGTATATCGATGGCGGGGATTTAAAGCGCATAAAGTAAGTGGAAGAATTCATGTGAGGTGACAATTGGATAAACAAATGAATTGAATGGTGATTGGGGAGGAATTTTGTGGATCAGGCGACAATGAAACGATGCATAAAGAATGTGTTGAAGGCAGTTTCAAATGAAAAATGATAGAAAAACTAGTGAGGGTGGACAAGTAATTGCATCAAACTACAAACTCCATAGCTCATGCGAGAACCAGAAACCTGTGTTTTTGGGGATGCTTAAGGGTCTCTTCCTCAAGTCATGGTCCTAGAGGGAGGAGATGAGGCTGAGACACTTGTGCACAACCTTATGGTGATATTTTTCCTCTAGCTACCCTATGAACCGAAAGAAGGCACAAATCGAAATAAACTTTAGCACAACTGATCTAATCTACACTATTGTGATAAAAATGCATCTATTTAAGAAAATCAACAGAACTAGAAAGCTACTTAAGAAAATGAATAGAGAAGAAATCTATGTGGCTTAAGCAAATGAACAATGAAACCATGAATATATGCTAGCATATATGTACAATAAAGATAAGCTTTGGCTAATTAGGTTGGGCCCTAACCCAAGATCTTCAGCTCTCTGAGTTAAATTAGAGTTGGCTCAAAACGAAACTCATTCTCATTATCAAAACCATGGATTACATAACAATCTGTCGCAAGTCTTGCAGCTCAGAGATAAAACACAGTTTTACAATAAAAATTTGAATCCTACTGAGGCCCTAAGCCTCTCTACTTATACATATGAAGTCTCCAACAACTTCCTTCCCATTAGGGAGGCTTGGCTCCCCACTGAAGATAAAATGGTTTATGTCACTTTCACTTGCTCTACTGTCTTTTAGTCCTCATGATTTGGTTGTTTGCACTCCGAGTTTATGGAGGAATATTTGAATGGAGGGGTAGTAAATGAGGAGGATTTACCTCCTATAATTCCTCTCCCTTGTCCCATTCATGTTTTTACCAAGGTCTTTGCCACAGTTCCTTTATTTTATCCTTTACTCCTGCATTTTTCCTTTATTTTATCCTTTATTCCTACATTACATGCACATTAGACCACAAAACAAAATATCCAACTCTAACTCACCTCATAAACAAAATATAATCAAAAGTATGCAATAAGTTGAGAATAGTTGGTTTGACTAAGCTAGGAGGTGAATTAAGGCCAATTAAGGCCCATATAATTACCCAATGATGAGGCTCATCATCACTCCCCTACTGAAAGTGTCGCTCATCCTCTGAGCAACTTAGTCAATGTCCATGTCCTTCATGCCTCTGGTAGCCTATTTGACATCCCATGCTTCTGTTGTGGTCTCTTCTTCTTCTTCTTCTTTATATAAGCCTGCTTTCCTTTCTACTTCTTCCCACTACCCTTTTTCCTCTTCTTCTTTTCTCCCTTATAGCATCCCTAGGAGTAGTGGTGGACTGGGTTCTAGGCCTATCCATTTGACCTTCAACCTTTGGATTGTTGTTTGTACATAGCTGTCATGTTGAGTGCCTCTCTCAACCTTTGAGGGGAGTGATATTCTCTAATCTTCAAGCTGTGTGGTAGTGTTTTCCATCTCCTTTAGCAGGCATGTATATTATCATCTCTTAGCGGCCTGAACATATCCTCAAAATGTGAAATTGCTTGCTCTTGGGCAGCAAAATATCTAGGTGCCAACTAAGGATCATTTGCAATTAGATTATGGGTGCTGATTATGGCCCTTGGGATTTGACTGTTCAACTCTATTGAAAAGAGGTTCATTTTTCTCTCTGGCCAATATTATTTTCATCTCTGCAGCCCTTGACTTCTCATGCTTCATCGATGATGCCAAAGCCAGTAATTGTCGATCTCCTAGCTCTGCATTAGGATCCCAAATATTCATGTCTGTGAGGGCCATGTTTTGCAAGTAAAGCTAAGACATTTTGGCCCTATCCTTTAGAGCACTTTGATCTCAAAGATCAATAAACTGCCTGTAGTCCTGAAATGGCATGGTGCCCCTTTGTGCTAGTGCTTTAATCTAAAATTACAACCATTGTTCTCTGAGGTAAAGAGCATAGGATTTATCTAGCATCCTACACTGGATGGCCTCCAAGAAGAGGCTGGCCATACATGCTAGTTTGTTTTCCCTTTCTTACAGTTTTCCCCTCAGGGCCTCTGGAGACACCCTAGATGACTCCTCTTTGTGTTCTTCCCCTTCTGTTTCAATGCCTTCTTCCTCTCTGACAGAAGGAATAACATCATAGATGAGGGTGTTGGTGTCATCCTCTACTGGTGAGTCTCTAAAGACTGACCATTTTATAGGGATACCAAGGTTTTGAACGACATCCTCAATGAGGATTCTGATCAAACCATGGTAAGCCAATTGTTGGGAATTCCCTTCCTTTACTTTGTTGCTGGAGTATATGAGTGATTTCATCAAGAAATAGGGTATAATGAGATTTTGGTGAACTGGTGTTTCTACCCCAAATCTTAGTTCTTCAAGCATCCTAAAATGGTATCCATAAACAACACTATATCTACCCTCATATGAGATATATTTGATGAGTTGGTAGCCTACCTCACTCCATGGGTATGGCAAACTGTCCTTCCTTACTCCATTTTTATCCTCTGTGGGTTCTTCACCTTCTAAAAAGAATTTCCTTTTTGCCACCTGACTCTTTGCTTTGTCTTCTTTTCTCCATGCCATTCCTAGGGCAAGTGTGGTGACCCTACTGATGAACTATGGGGTGAGATCTATAGTGAGCCCTCTAACTATAACAGTGGCATGGATTCTGCTGTGTGGAGTGAGGGAATGAGAAAATTCTTGAGAAAACAAATTTTCTTGTGTATGTTATCCACTAGCTTTTTACAGGACTTATAGTTCATTTTCTTGTAAATGGGGATGGATTTTTAGATCCTACCTCTTTAGAATGGTGGCAGTGGATAATTCTCTTGATATTCCCTCTTGATCCCCTCTCTACCTATCTTGTAGACTACCTCTGTGTATCTTGTAGACTACTCTTGTAGACTGTTCTTGTAGGAATTCTCTTGGATAACGATGGATCCTTGCTTCCAATGGGTGGCCAGAGTTATGAGAGCCACTTGAGTGAGGGAGTTTCAAGGAGGTGGAATGCATGAATGCATGCAAACAATGTTTTGTTTCCCTTTATACCACCTCATCATTCCCACTCCTTGTAATAGTTAAATCCATAGGACACTCTATTTTGTATGTGATGACTGAACGAAGGTGGCCAAGTTAGCTAGCCACCATTTCACTTACAAACCAACTACTTTGTAACCTTTACAACTTTTGATCAAATGATGCATATGAGTGAGTGAGTGGGATACCTACCCGTGGTCTCGATGCCATGTTGTAGTTTGTCAAGGATCAGAGGTGTTGCGTTGTTCATTTGGTGTATGGTAATTCTTCTTCCTCCTCTGCTATCTGTTGATGGTGTCTTTGACTGCAGATATGATGTTGCTGCTGCTGTGTAGCTCTTGGATTACCACTTGGAAATGTTTGGTGTCTCCCTTAGAATTTCTTGATCATGTTGCTTGATGGTGTTGTGAGGATGATGTAATGAATGGACAGAGGGAGTAGGAGTGTGTGTGAGTGCAGGGATGATGGTAATGGATGAGGTGAGGGGTTAGATCATGTATAGAATGAATTTTGGGGACCTAACAAACCTACCATTCATAGGATCCTATAGGAATACAGGAGATCCTGTAGAAAACAAAATCTTCACCTTAAATTGAAGTAATGAAGTAAAAAAAACAATGGAATTGATGGAGGGATGCATGGTAAGGAGTGGAGGAGATGAATATATGTGAGGTAGGTTTCCCTTTGGATCTTCTCTTTGCTCCTTGATCGTCTTTCTCACCCACCTGAAAATAACAATTATGTCTTTTTTCTTTTATTATAATATTGTTTTTTGAAAAACACATAGGCTACCTCAGAGAGGTTTTCACCCTAGATATCTTCCCTGGGTGCCTCAAGGAAGGTTTTCACCCAGGGATCTTCTTACTCTTTTTCACTTTTTCTCATCCTTGGTCCACCTTACGAGGTTTTCAACCCAAATATGGGACTCAAGCACCTCATGGAGGTTTTCACCTGAATCCTTATTCTTTTTTCTCTTTTTCAGTGCCCTGTTGAGGGAGGAGCTGGAACTTGCTCCACCATCATCACTGTCTTATTGAGATTGTCAATGAACTTTTGTTTTGATAAAGGCCTCTTGTACATTTTCAATCGGTTTCCATTAACAAGCAATGGAAGGGCTTCTTCATCCATAGTTATGATTTTCACTGAACCATTATCATGGCATCTTTCCACCACATAAGGTTCGAGCCATCTTGTCCTTAGCTTCCCCTTGAAGTATTTATACCTAGAATCATATAACAATGCCTAGTCTCCCTATTGAAATTGCTTCTCCTTAATATGCTTTTCATGCCAGATCTTCCTCTCAAGTTGAAATATATTTGTATGTAAGAGGGCCTACATTCTGAATTCGTCCAAGCCATTCAAATGGAACAATATGTCTTTCTATGGATGATTGAGATCCAAATCTAGTTGGGATGCCATCCTCAATGTGTTATATTCAAACTCAATCGACATCAAAGCCTTTTTTCCATAGACCAGCATATAGGGTGAAAATCCAGTGGTGGTCTTCCATGTTGTATTATAGGCCCAGGTGGCCTCAACTAGTCTCTCTGCCCAATCCTTCCTGCTATTGCTCACTACCTTGGTTACCTCCAGTGCCCTGTTGGTCACCTCCACTTTCCCATTAGCTTGTGGATGATAAGGAGTGGAGGTCCTATGCTTGATTTTGTGATGGCTGAGCAGTTCTTCAATCATGCTGGAGGTAAACTGGTTGTCTGGGTCTGTGACTAGCTCCCTAAGGTACCCAAATTTGTAGAATACATTCTCCCTTAGGAACTCAACCACCTTATCTTCTGTTGCTACCTTAATCACCTTGGTTTCAGACCACTTAGTCAAATAATCAGTGCACACAATAATGTACTACTTTTTCTTTGAAGGAGGGTTGATAGGCCCAATGAAGTCCATGTCCCACTTGTCAAATGGCTCAAAAGTCACTTGAGGTTTTAGGGGCATTTCATCTCTTGGAGTAGACGTTCCCATCCTTTGGCATCAATCACACTGACTAATGTAATTTTTCACATCCTAGTGAAGAGTATGCCAATAATAGCTTGCTTGCAACACTTTGAATGTTGTCCTCTTTGCTGTAAAGTGACCTCCACAAGGCCCATCAAGACAGGTCAGAAGGATGTCAAAAACTTCGTCTTTCCTTACACACCTTCTCAATATTTTATTTGGGCCAAGTTTGAATAGATTGCCCCCAATCGAGGTGAAGGGGGCGCTTTTCCTGACTATCTTGCTCTTTTCTTTGGAGAGAAAGTTTGGTGGGAACTGTGCCGATACCAAATAGTTTTCTATATCAGCAAACCATAGCGAGAGAACTGAAATAACAAACAAATGCTCATCTAGTAACTGGTCATCCACCATTCCTTCTTCACCTGTAGGCAAATTCATCCTAGATAGAAATTCTGCAACAACATTTTCCTTACCAGGCTTATCAACAATAGTTAGATCAAACTGCTATAATAAAATCAACCATCTTATAATTCTAGCATTCACAACTGATTTGTTCATTAAATATTTGATTGCAGCATGATAAATATGCACAAATGTTTGATAGCCTATAATGTAATGCCTAAATTTGTTTAATGAATGCACAACAGCCAGGAGATCCTTTTTGGTCACAGTATAGTTTAGCTCAGCCTTTGACAGGTTCTTGCTGATAAAATAGATGGCATAGGGAAATTTCTCCTCTTCCTGACCTGAGGCTGCTCCTATGGCTTTGTGTGAGGCATCAACATGAATATGAAAAGGAAGGGCCCAGTTTGGGCCTCTAAGGATTGGTGCAGTGGTTAACTTATTCTTTAGAATGTCTAAGGCCTCTTGACAACTCTTTGACCATATAAACTCAGAATCTTTAGCCAACAACCCAAACAAAGGAGAGGCCAACTTGTTGAATTCCTTTATGAACCTTCGGGAGTATCCAGCTAACCCTAAGAAACTCTTGACATCTCTCTGCTTTTGTGGAGGTGGGACCCTTTGGATGATTACTATTTTGTTTGGTCCACCTACAGTCCTTGTTGAGATATTGAATGACCTAGCATGGTCCCTTCAATCATTAAGAATTCCTATTTTTCTGGACTGAGAGACAGGTTCATTTCAATGCATTTATGCAATAATTTGCCTAGGTTAGTCAGGGCTTCTTGAAAATCACAGCCATAAGGTGTAAAGTCATCCATATAGATTTCCACAACATCATGTACTAATTCAGAAAAAATACTCAAGACTGCTCTCTGGAAAGCGGCAGGAGCATTGCATAGGCCGAAAGTAAGGACTTTATAGGCAAAAGTACCCCAAGGATAGGTGAATGTAGTCTTATCATGGTATTCTGGGCAGATTTGGATTTGGTTGTACCCACTGAATCCATCTAGGAAGGAAAAAAAACTTCTTCCTTACCAGGCCATCTAACACTTGGTCAATGAAGCGTAGGGGAAAATGATCCTTCTTTTTGGCTTTTTTCAACTCCATATAACCAACACAAATCCTCCACTTACCATTTTTCTTGGGAACTAACACTAAAGGAGAGAACCACTCACTTTCAGAGATAGGGTAAATGAATCCTGCATCTAGCAGTTTTTGCAGTTCCTCTTTGACTATGTCTTTAAGGGTTGGATTCATCCTCCTTTGTGGTTCCCTAATTGGCTTGCAACCTTCTTTGATGTATATGTGGTGAGTACACACTAAGGGGTGTACTCCCTTCGTTTCCTTGTAACTCCAAATGAAGGATTCTAGGTTTTATCTCAAAATGTTGCAAAACTCTTCCTCTTCAAGAGAAGACAGAGATGTATTGATTTTCAAAGTTTTCTCTGGGTTGAATGTATGGTTTTGACATGGATTGGGTTGGAATTTTCTAAGCATTAGTCAATTGGATGATTGTTCTGGGTTTCCCTTACTTCTTCTTCTAATGGTAATGAACTAAGAGTTGGACTTTGGAGTAGGTGTTCAATTAAGTCATCCTCATCTTGCTGTCATCCTCTTATGGTTGCTTCCAAAGCATAAAGTTAGGCAGAATAAAACTCATCTTCTTCCTCCTCCTCCAACCATAAAGGTAAATCATGCTCTAGGAAAGGTTGGGCATGAGGGTATAGGACTAACTGTTTGGACATATGCCCATTCTTGATGGTCATATTCCTAGCTCTGCAGCTAATGTAAATATCAACTGTTGCCAACCATGGCCTCCCAAGGATGAGAGGGTAACCAATAAGCTTAGCCTTAGGCTAGAAAACTAGAAAATCAGCAGGGTACTCCAAGGAGTCAATGGAGACCATCACATCCTCCACAAATCCCTCAGAGGTGACTGTGGAATGGTCTGCAAGTTGCAGAACTATTGTAGACTTCCTCAATGACCCTTGGAGGTTGAGCTTGATCATGGTGTCCTTGGTCATCACATTAATGGCAGCCCCAAAATCAATCAAAGTGTGTGGGACAATGGTGACATTCATGTGCACATCTACTATAGGGCTTGCAGGGTCCAGATATTTTGGACATATTACCTGCCCCAGCATTAAGTCAGACAACTGCCCGATGACATTAATGGTAGGGGCATCCCTTTTTCTTCTTCCTGGATTCTTGAAGCACTTCTCCTTAATCATCTTATTGTAAATGGAAACATCTTTGATTGCCTGGAGAAGGGGGACCTTTACACATAGATTTTTCAATTCTCCAAGAAGTTTAATTTCTTTTGGGGTAGGCTGGAGTGGTTGGGATAATCTCTCAAGAAAGGGTGGATTTAATTTAAGGTTTCTTTCCTCTCTTTCTTCCTCAACCTGCCTATGTGGAGAGGGAGGTTGGTTATCAGGGAGAATTATCCCAGATCTTAGGTTAATCTCCTAGATTTCTACAACATAATATGGGTATGATGTCTCTCCCCTGTATACTTGTTGAGACTACCTATTGTTTGGGTTTGAATTTGGCTGGGCAGGCATCTGGGGTTTCTTGGGTGGAGAAGAGTGCAAGAGTTGTGGTTGGGTAGGTGGTGGAGGCAATAGGGTTGGAACATTGTTGAATTGGGGCCTCCACCCTTGGAGTGGGGTATTACACTAATGTTGTGGCTAAAAATAAGGTTGAAATGACTGGCTGGCTGGTTGGGAATGATATTAAGATGTATAGGACCAAGGAGGGGTTGTAGACCAAGAAGGATGAGCAGGGGGTCACCAAGAAGGTATAACTATGGCTTGGTTGGGGCTGTAATATGCATAGGATGATCCTTGCATACCCTGCTGGTATGGTCTAGGCCCAAGAGGTCTCCTTTGGTTGATGTAGCAAAGCTGCTCAGTGACCCCTTCAGCTCCTTGATATACAGCTTTGAGTCCAGGTAAAGAAGGGCACTTGTCTGTGGAGTGGTTTTCTTCACAGATTGAGAAAATATTAATACAGTTCAATGGACATTCATTCCTAGGATACCTCCTAGGTGCATCTAGGACAAAATATGTCCAGGGCTCTTTCTACTTCCTCTTGCTTCCCTTTGATGTTCATGGTGTCCAATTACAAGGCAAGGGTTTGCAACATATCACTTTTGAAATCTTCCAGCATATTTTCAATTTCACCCTTGATGGATGAGTTGGAGGATGATGTACTAGCCATAGGTTGACTACCACTACCCATTTTCCTGGTTTCCCTAGAATGGTTTCTAAATATAGTCTTAATATCCTCATAGGGTAATTGGTAGATATATCCTCCTGCTATCATATGTAGGGTATCCAAAAGATCCTCCCTTACTGCTCTAAGCAGGACCAACTTTAGCGACTCAGGGTCATGTGTGCACCTGACCCTTTTGTAGCTGAGCTGGAATCTTTCTTCATAGTCTTCTGAGGATTTGTCCTGGCCTATGGTCATCTTAAAAATCTCTTCTTTAGTATCCTTTAACCTATAATAGTACCTATATTTTGTTGTTAAAAGTTTGTTGCATCTGAGCCCAATTTGTTATGTTATCTCCAGGTAAGCCCATGAACCAGTGCAATCCTACATCCTTGAGGGTAGATGGAAACAATCTTTACTTTTTCTCATCATCTGTATAGTCATAGGTTCGGCATATAACAACAAAATAAAATAGGAAAGTGTCAGGGTCCTTTGTGTTCAGGCCATGGAAATGAGGTAGAGCAGAGGGGCTTATATTCTTCATCTTAGTGTCCCCATTGGTTTCTCTGATGGGGAAGGCACCCTCAATTCTCTCTCAATTTCTTCTGTCATTTCAGTTTTCAGCCATTGGTTTAGTAGGAATCGGTTGTTTCTCTTCTTCTTCCCCTGTAGGTTCCTCAAATATGTAAGGTTGCTCACCTAAAGGGTCTTCCAATTCACCATCACTGAAGAAGAGAGAAGGTTGACTGTTGGATGCAGTGGGGGTATTTGATAAGAATTTCCCTGAATTGTCCCTATTTCTACGAGGCATGAAAGGAAATGTTTTTGGGTTGGTTTTTGTAAGATTTTTTGTTTTTTTTTTTTTTTTAAGCTAGAAAGTACTCTACAAAAGGAAATTGTCGATTGAATGAAAAACCACTAACAAGAAAAACTACTTGCTAAATTGAAATTCTACTTGCAGAATGGAAAGGAAAGAAGATAATGACAACTGAAAGAAAGGAAGAAACTAGATTACTTTTGTAGAAATAAACTAATGGAAGAAAATTGGAGGCTAGAAATAGAAGAAAGTAGTAATCACATTCTACTTAGACACCTCCCCGGCAACGATGCCAAAAAGTGGTGAGCCTAGATATTGTAACAAGAATACTACAACTCCCAGGGCTACCAACTTTACTTACCATTATGAGGTTCATACAAACTTGGAGGTGACTGTGCTATATGCACAAGTAAAAGTGAAGGTACTGCCTGTTGTCAATGCTCATCTGGAAAGAGACCCCAAGGGTTCCAAGCCAGACTTCTATATGGTTAGAAGAACCTTAATTATTTGATGGAAGAAGAGAAAATCTATTCTAAGAGAGAGCTACTCTACTACAATAATGAATAAAACAGAATGTAATGCTAAACCAAACCATAACTTAATTAACCAATTAAACAACTATGCTAAGAAAAAATGCTAAATCAATCAGTAACCTAATGTTGCTATCTAAGTTGTAGAGGTAAAGAGCATAAAACTATACTAAGGTGTAAGCAAAGAAGCTTAATCTAAATCAATTTTCAAGTGGAAGAGAAATCAGAGGTCGAAATCAGTGAAAGGAGGACGTAAGGAAGCAGTGGTGCATAAGAACCATTGGATCAGCCAACGAATAGAAGATGAATGACAGAGATCTTATTGCGAAGGCTTAAGTGACTAGATGGATGAATAGGGTGAATGCATAGGATGAACGACTAAGGTATTATCATGGAGGTTAAGTGGATAGATGGACGAATCAAATGAACGAACATGATGAACGACGAAGATCTTATCGCAGAGATTAAGTGAAGAGATGAACGAACATGATTAATTAGAGGATGGATGGTGGAGATCGTATTGCGGGAAAAAGAAACATGTGGAAATGATGAAGTGGGTTTTGAAGGCGGTAAGTAGTTTCTCACATTCCCTCAATGCTATAAGCCGTATTTTGAAATTTCACACGAATATCCTAATTGCGTGACACATAGCACGAGAAAACCACTTTTCTCATGTGCTCTCGGGCGGATAACAGCCATGCAAGTGTCCATGTGAGATTGCACGATAGCCGTAGGATCAGGCGAGGCAGATCGACGGTGGGGGTTTAAAGCACATAAAGTGTTGAGGTGATGCGATAACCATCAGATTAGGTGAGGCAGATCAATGGTGGGGACTTAAAGTGCATAAAGTAAGTGGAAGACTTCACACAAGGCAACAGTTGGATAAACAAATGAATCAGATAGTGATTGGGAAGGTTTGTTGTGGACCGGATGGAGACAAAACGATGCATGAAGAACGTGTTGAAGGTGGTTTCAAATGAAAAATGACAGAAAAACAAGTGAGGGTGGATAAGTAACTGCATCAAACTACAAAATCCATAGCTCATGTGAGAACCAGAAACTTGTGTTTTTGGGATTGCTGAAGGGTCTCTTCCTCAAGTCATGGTCCTAGAGGGAGGAGATGAGGCCGAGACACCTATGCACAACCTTATGGTGATCTTTTTCCTCTAGCGACCCTATGAACTGAAATAAGGCACAAATGGAAGTAAACATAAGCACGAACAATCTACTCTACACTACTGTGATGAAAATGCATCTATTTAAGCAAATGAATAGAACCAGAAAGATACTTAAGCAAATTAATAGAGAAGAAATCTATGTGACTTAAGAAAGTGAACATTAAAAAACAAGAATCTATTCTAGCATACATGTACAGTAAAGAGGAGCTTTGGTTGCTCGGGTTGGGCCCTAACCCAAAAGCTTCAGCTCTCTGAGTTAACTCAGAGTTGGCTCAAAACGAAACTCATTCTCATTATCAAAACCATGGATTACATAACAAACTATCGCAAGTCTTGTAGCTCAGAGATAAAGCAGAGTTTTACAATAAAAATCTGAATCCTACTAAGGTCCTAAGCCTCTCTACTTATACATCTGAAGTCTCCAACGACTTCCTTCCCATTAGGGAGGTTTGGCTCCCCACTCAAGATAAACTGGTTTCTGTCACTTTCTCTTGCTCGATTGTCTTTTAGTCCTCCTGATTTTGTTGTTTTCACTTCAAATTGATGGAGGAATATTTGAATAAAGGGGTAGTAAATGAGGAGGATTTGCCTCCTATAATTCCTCTGCCTTGTCCGATTTGAGTTTTGACCAAGGTCTTTGCCATAGTTCCTTGCTTTTATCCTTTATTCCTGCATTACATGCACATTAGACCACAAAGCAAAATATCCAACTCTAACTCATCTCATAAACAAAATATAATCAAAAGTATGCAATAAGTAGTGAGAATAGTTGGTTTGACTAAGCTAGGAGGTGAATTAAGGCCAATTAAGGCCCATATAATTACCTAATGATGAGGCTCATCAATAGTTGAAAGAGTTATTTCGCCAGACATCATAGGAGTCCAAGTTTTCTTGATCCAAGTATCCATCGAATTGGGAGAAGGCCACATGCCCGTGAATTTCCCTATGAGATCTCTTTAAGAATAAACTAGGGAGGTTTTCCTCGTGCCATCTAGAAGGGAGACTTCCGTGACCTCAATGTTCTTCTTCACAAACTTGGAAGGGGTTGGATGCAATAAGGCGGGGGAACTTCGGGAGGGAGGAAACCATGGATTGGAAGGCAATAGCAACATCCAAAGGGGAAGGGGAGGAGACCCCCTCTACAGACGCCATTGGGGGTAAGCAAGGATAAGGCGAAGCGTGCCAAAAAAACTAGTTTGCCTAGAAGCTTGTGGTTGCTTCTGTATTTTGGTAACTCGATATAACACTAGTACTTTACAAAGTAATGTTTTTTATATTTTTTCTTTTCTTTTACAATAGGTCCATGGAAAAATTGTGCTAAACAGATCCACCCAAAATAATCACTTATTTCGTACTCAACCAAAAATCCTAACCCCAAAAACGTTGAGAAAACTAAACTAATAACCTTTCAAAACTCTACGAATTAAAATAACTTCCAAAACTTATATATATTCTAAAAAACAATACAATTAAAACCTATATTAATTTATTCACATCTGCATCAAAAAAATATATGATAATAATTTAAACATATCCTAAAAAGTCACGTGGACAAAATTATTTTAAAAAAATGGCTTTGACCTTACCAAAACCAATGTAATTTTTTTGCTAAATTAAAAATGCAATAATTTTTTGCTAAATGAACCAAAAAAAATCTTCTATGTAACCATATTCTCATAAGACTGGAATGAAATGATATACTTAACATGAAATAATTTGGCTCAAAATAAACTAAGTTTTCAGTTTTTAATATATTTTTTTACTATTTTATGTTATAATTTATGAATATAGTTGTAATATAAATATATAGTTATTTTATGTTATATATTTATGAATATAGTTGTAATATAATATATAGTTATTAGATATTTATATGATATATATATTATTTTTTTTTTTAATTTTATTATTAATTACTTTTTATTATTATATTGAGTAAGTTTTATTTAAAAATAGATATGAATAAGATGTAATAAATATATTTATTTTTGTAATTATTATAACATTTGTATAGGAATAAAATTACAATGTATATACTTACTCATTACTATCGTACAACAAAATTTATACAAATATTTTTTATTGAACAATCATTAATTTATCCATTTTCACTTCTCAATTTATTATTTCTACCAGAACCAAACTATAAAATTTAATTTACTTATTAATATTATTAATTTAACATTAATTAATATAAATTATTAATTTTATACCCATTTTTCTTAACCTAATGTCTAACAATAACAAAAACTAAACTGCTAAGCTGCCCTACCACGAGATAACATCATAAGCGAAGGATCAACTAAAGAAAGAATGGATGAGTATTATTTCACAGACAAAGCACAACGTCCAAAAACTCACGGTATTATTTAAAAAAAACCTAGCGGTCATCAAAACTAAATGAGGAGCTCTTTTTTTTGTTTTTTTATCTTCAATGAAAACAGAAAGCGCATATATTTGGAGTGGGTTCTTTTGCTATATCAAGACTAAATAAGGAAAATGCATATTTTGAGCGTCTTTAGGTTATATCAGAGACTAAATAAGGAAAAAGCATTGGAGGGTGGTTGGTAAGTGAAAGTATGAAGATTAATTTTTTCTTAACTTTGGTGCTTTGAAAATGTCACAATGTGTTAAACAAAGTTGGTGGAGAATAAAAGTTGTAGAAATTTCAAAATGTGTTAAACAAAGTTGGTGGAGAATAAAAGTTGTAGAAATTTAGTTTTTTAGTTCTTTTGAAAAGTTATTGTGATTATAGATGGAATTTTGGATATAATTTTAATTAAGAATGTAATATTTTGTTGCTTAAAATATATTTTTGAATGTACGGTTTTGAAAAACTTTCGGGTAATCAAATTCTAGAGATTAAACAACTTAAATTTGACAAATTTTAAAAAAATTCTGCCCAATTTTGGTTAAATTAACCAGAAAACTGTGGTGAAAAGGTAATTTCTTCTCTAAGTTAATAATATATAATATATATAATAATTTATTAAGAACAAAAATAAGTTAGGTTCAAGATTGAGATGTGAAATGTTGAAATAATGTTTATTATTTGTGAAGTTAAAAAAATACTTGTTGGACTAGTGGTCATTCATTTTTATTCATTTTCACATATTGTGATTGCTTATATGTTTTAGTTGGAGCCTAAAAAATGATCACAAAACATTTTTCATGCTTGTTGTACCTAATATAACTATATATAAATGTTATTGGGGTGCATGTTCAATTGTACTTGACACCTTAGAAAGTTTTTGGTTTGTAAAAGTTTAGGCATATACTAGTTGGTTTCCTTTTGTAAAGCTATGTCAACTTAGGTCACATATGTAGTAATCATGTAGTGTATATTTTTTTATGTAGAGAAAGGATGTGACATCAAGCTGTGGAATTAAGTACTAGGGTGTATGAGGGTGTCTTATGCTAGCTTGATATAAAATATAAGAATTTGAGCTTTGATTAAGGAAGGAAAGTGAGGTGGATTAATTTGAGAAATTAAAATAATATTAAAATTTTGGAACCAAGTTATAATGAAGAGAAAGTTTAAGATGTTGACTAATCATGTAATTGAAAATGTGATGCATGAGCATTAGATCTTCCAAGCCATTAAGTCTTTGATGTAATAAAGCTTCAAGAAGGAGGGTTGACTTTTGAGAAGAATTTACATTCTTCTATGTAAATAAGTTGCATTTTCCAAGTTGAGATATTTTATGAGTTTTAGAATTAGATGAGTTATAGTTTTAGATAAGCTATGTAGAGGTAAGATTTTGTCCATAAAACAAAAGATGAATTACCTTGGAAAGCATAAGAGATTTAGGCAATTAATCAACTAGTGATTTATGGATGTAGGAAAAAATACTTTTCTTCTTTGTATTTAGTCATTGTAAGCCTACGGGAAAGGCTAATGGCCAAATGCATGTAGAATCCTACCAAAGAGGAAGAGAGTTTCTGAGTTTGTGTGTATGTACATATTTTAATTAATGGAATAGAGTTTCCTACATTTATGGTGTTGATGAATTGTTTGTGTATTTGCATGATTAAGAAGAATTCTAGTGTTTGTGAAATCAATAATTATCTATGTGAAGCCTAAAATTGATAACAAATTAAATTATAAATCTCTCACATGAAGAATTATTATTGTGTAAAGATTAGGGACAATTTACACTTAAGTGGACCAAGAGAAGAATTTTGTACATGTTGTAGAATTCACTATGCATGGATTAGAAGGATTTCTGCATGATTAAATGCTTGAAGAATGAATGAGGAGACTCAATCGAACATATGATGAAGATTCAAAGGTAGTGTTAAAGAATCATTGAGAATTTGATGAGAGATGAACATACGTTGAGGTGAAATTGGCATAATGTTTTGGTACTAATTGAATAGTAGATCTGTGGGATTGAATTTGCAGGGAAAGTGATTTTCCTACATCAAAATGATTCCTAGAAAACTATAGAGTACGATAGATGACACTCAAGTGTCTCGGTAAATGAATTTATTTTTATATGGACATCAATACTTAGTTGGTAAATGAATTTATTTTTATATGGACATCAATACTTAGTTGGTAAATGAATTTATTTTTATATGGACATCAATACTTAGTTGTTTGTAAGAGGAATAAAACTATGGTAAAGTAAGAGAAGATGACTTCATGAAAGAAGAAGATGATAAAGTAAGAGAAGGTGACTTCATGAAAGAAGAAGATGACAACCAATAAATTGATGACAAGGATCAAAGAGAATAGAAGGATCAAAGAAGATGATCACAAAGAGAATGATATAGCAATGAAAACCAAAGAAAATAGAAGGATGCAAGAAGATGACCACAAAGCTTGACACAACAACAAAGAGATGATGCAAAGAGATAAAGATGCAACAAATAAAGAGAAAAAATGATGCAATAATAGAGAAATCATGCAAAGAGAGAAAATGATGCAACAAAAAAGAGAAAAAAAGATACAACATCAAAGATAATGGTAAGATAAAAGAAGATGCTGACAAATAAAATGATGCAGCAATATGGAAAAATGAATTATGCAAACAGAAAGAAGAAAGAAAGGTGGTAACATGCAAGGAAAAAAAGAAGAAGAGAATTAAGGTACAAAATTAAAATTGAAGAACAACAAGAATGAAGAATGTAAAAGATCAAACTTAAAAAAATACTTAAGATGAAGACAAAAAGAATAGGAGATGAAGATGAAAAGCGGACTGGTTCAAAGGAAGTTGAAGAATGCATATTGAGATCACTGGTATTCGTTAAGGGGGAAAATGTTAGAGTAACTCCTATTGTGATATGAGACAATTGAAGAAGTTAAGAATGCACCTTTACATATTTGGTTGTGAAGAAGTAACTAAATATAGTTATGGGAGCCCATAGCAATTACACATTTAGTTGTAACGAAGTAACTAAATATAGTTGTGGGAGCCCATAGCTATGGGACCATTTGTAATCTAAAGATTTTCTCACTGAAGATTTTTTTTGTTTAGCATATTCTTGATTTCTTTTCTTATATATGTTTTGCATTTCTTTATTATTGTTGTACATAAGGGCACTTTAGAACCTAATTTCTTTATTATTGTTGTGAAGAGAGGCAGTTTAGAACTTAATATAGAGGAGATGTGTAGGCATTAGATGTAATCATTTTTTAA
>APFE031227656.1:0-20732 GCA_000404065.3 Pinus taeda
TTCCATGGACTTTGTTGGAGGACTGCCTAAGTCTAGGAAAGGTCATGATTATCTGTATGTTGTTGTGGATAGGTTCAGCAAAATGTGTATTTTGATACCTTATAATAAACATATTACAACTGAATAAACTGCAAACTTATTCTTTTAGCATGTATGGGTTCATTTTGGATTACCCACTTCCATTATATCTGATCGAGACACCTGATTTGTGGCGAATTTTTGTTCAGGTCTATGGGAAATGATGGACACCAAACTAAAGAAAAGCACAACTTTCCATCCACAAACCGATGGCCAAACAGAAGTAGTGAATGGGATAGTGATCCAGTTTCTCAAGGGATATTGCAGCAAACATCCCAAGCTTTGGGATGAACATTTGTGTTATGTGCAACATGCTTACAACCGAGCCAAACATTCTTCCACACAGAGATCTGCTTTTGAGACCTGTTTTAGTTTCACACCGAGGTATCCCTTGGATTTTGTCTTTGGTAAGGACACATCAGTTGATGGACACAGTGATGTGGACAAGGCAACTAGGTTCATTGGACAAATCCAAGAGATCCATCAAGCAGTACAAGAACAATTGGAAAAGAGCCAAGCCAAATACAAGGCAAGGCATGACAAGCATCGGATGGAGCATAGTTTCCAAGTTGGTGATCAAGTCTAGCTGTATATCAGCAAAGAAAGATGCAAGGTGAAGGTAAAAAGCTAAAACCAATAAGGTATGGACCTTTCAGGATCCTTGAGAAAATTGGTTAGAATGCATTTCGCCTTGATTTACCAGTTTACATGCACATCTTCTCAGTCGTTAATGCAAACAAATTGAGACTATTTAAACCTTCGTTAATTGAAGATCCTGAAGAGCAGAGTCAATTTCCTTCTATTGATGACCTATTACCTGAATATCTTAATGAATTGCAGGAAGACACAGTTCTGGATAGGAAGGTGAGAAAGACGCGCAGAGGAGACGTTGAGTACCTCAGAATTGGACTCAAGGGTTCAAAGCCAAGCAGTGCAAAATGGATAGAGATTGGACTGGTGAGAAAGTTGTATCCTCACTTAGTCGATGCTTGAAAACCAACTTTTAGTGGTCCCAAAGCTTTTTCAGTGGGAAGGTCGTGATTCGAATTGGATCCTCAAACAATTCCATGGTTGTTCAGAATGAATGACAGACTTCAAGAAATCTTATAGCTATCAGAAATAACCTCTGAATAATGGCAATTTGCAGCCAGCACAAAACAATGAGGACCTTCGGTCAAAGCGCGTTGACCGTTGGCCCATGGAGACTGTGCATGGCGCAAAAATGGCAATTGGGAAACTCAGATCCTGAAATGGAGGTTGTTTCTGATACACAATTAGTGCAAAAAAACACTAATCGTGTATCACTGGGCAAAACCCCTCGAGAAGGAAAAGCCCCGAGAACTCAGTCACAAGGAAAACCGAAAAACCGTGGGAAAGCACTAAAACCGACAAGGTGGGTCCCACGCTCAAAACCGGCAGAATATCAAAGGTATTTCAAGCGGTAAGTGGGTTTGGCTGAGGACCGAGAGATTCCATACATCGAGTGACTCGTGTCCGACGGATGAGAGAGAAAAATTGCTTACATCAAGGAGTAACGGTCGAGAAACTTAACGTACGATATGAGCGAAGACCGTAGGATCTGGGGGCTCTAGATCAACGACAGAGGTTCAACCTGATGGATGACTGGGCCCAAGGGAGAAATAAACTATGGCGCATAAGATTTGAAGTCCGATTTGACTGATGAATCGACAGAAGGATCCGTTTCGCAGGCATCTGGGGAATAACAGAAATAACGATCGTTCAGGAAGAACTAACACTCAGTTCGCAAAGAGATAGGTGGCCACCTCTCTGTGAAGCGTTACACAACGATGGTGACGCAGGGTAGAGGAGTTCGAGCGGATAGAGGTAGGAGATCCAGAGAGCCGGGAAGTAGAAACGAACAGTCGGAGGAACGAACTGGCTTTAAAGCCACGAGTAGATAATGAGGCCAAAAAAACATTAAAGAAGCCAAAGGTCGAGAGACACAGAAAGAGAGGCAAAATTGCAGAGAACAGAGAAGCCGCGCTGACCATCAGAGCAAAGGCAACATCGAGCAGACAGAGACCAATTGAGGTCGAGACTTAGTAAGGGGAGTCTGTGAACTCTAAGGACTTGGGAATTCCAAGTGCCATCCTACTGATCATTCTCTATTAAGTGAGACTCAGATTGAGCTCCTTATTGTAAAACTCTGTTTTAAAGGCCACCACTGAAGGATGGACTAGGAGACATAGCCCAGGAGGATTGGGTGAACTCCTTATTAAATTTTTGTTGTGTTTATGTTTTGCTTATTGTGATCTCTCACTGTTTCAAGTGTCTGTGTATTTCACAATCTTATTGATCCGTTGCCTAAAATAACATAGACACACACCAACACATGAGTCTGTAATACCTTCATTAATTTCCTAAGGTCACCTAGGGTTGATTTCAGATCAATTAATAACTTGATTTTTTTTTTTTGTAAACTTGGTAGTACTACATCATCATGTCCACTTGGGATACCTCAATTGGCAATTGTCATGGAAATGAAGTCTCACTGAATTGGAAGTCTTGGGTTCAACTCTTGTGCTATCCCCCTCATTGAGGTGAAAAGTTTGACATGATGAAGATGTAACTTGAATTTAATTGTATGTTCAATCATTTATTTGAATATTTATTTAATTGTTTGCTTATTTTTCAATGAAAAAAAATTAATATTATTAAATGTTATTGATTTATCTTTTATTGTTGTCTAAGATGGTAACATCCAACTAAATCATCATGTTCATGTTGACAAAACTTGACACCTAAAATATCTTGATGGTAGATTTTGAGGGGGTGAACCTTTACTCATCAAATGTTTTTGGATTTTGGATTATTCACATGTTCAAAATTTTTACTTTAATTTAGCTACATTTAAACTAAGTCGCAGAGACTAGCAACTATGTAGCACTTGTTGATTTTACATTAAATTCATTATCTATTTATTAATTAAAAAATTAAAAAGTGTCAAATTAAAGATCATATAATATAATATAATATATGAATGACTATAATTATTGTCTTGTATATTTTTATTAGTAAAATTATATAGTAAAAATAAATATTAAAATAGATTGTTAGGTGTACTCTTTATTAAATGTTATGACACTTGGTTTGGTACTTCATACAATAATAATTCATTTTCAAAAATATTTAGATTTGATAGATGTACTATTTATTAAATGTTATGACACTTCGTTGTGTCGTAGTCTAATGATTATGCTTTTTTGCCCTGAAAGTTACGAAAATTCCGGTCATATTTTGAAAAAATCTGACAATTTTTTTTGTAAATCCAAGTAAAAGTCATCAAAATTCATAATTTTAGGTGCCCTAGAGGATTTTGATGGTGTTGAATCCATTTCCACCATCAAAAACATGATTCAAATGTTGCCCATAAGATTTAAAAAAAAAATTTGCCCGAATTCCAACCACTTTTGGCTGTCCGGGCAATTCCTCCGCCTTCATAAACAAATCCCTTAGTTGCATACAAGATTTTTTTTTTGGTTCTTTCCTGGCTTAAGATAAAAACCACTTAAAGTATGTTCCATGACCAAATTTCAAACCTTCATATATTAAAATGAATTTATTTAAAGCCTGTCTTATCCGCTATACCCGGCCCCACTTCAGGGTTAACCCCTGCCGTGATCAACACGCCATAGCCATCAAATCTTCCCCCACCCATATCCGACGCATATTGCATCCATCTCTTTTCGAACTTTATCTCCTCAGGAGTGTGAGATATGGGTGGTTTTGTATTGCCACGCGTCAGCCCTCAAGTGCCATCGCATCCGTTTCATAATATACTGCTAAGCAGCCAAGAGCGGTGCAATGAAACCCACATATCACTCCCAACGAAATAACTCCCATCCTTTTGCTATGCGCGATGACTATTAGATCGATCTCACCTAGATCCAATGCTTATCGCGTTCCTTGCTGATCGAGCTTTAAACTGACCATCTCCGTACCTGGCCCCACGACAAGGATAAGCCCCCGCCATGAAAAGCGTGCAATGACCGTCAGATCATCCCCCACCCTGATCCGATGCTAATCGCGTCCAATTGATGTTTGGCCTTTATCTCCACAGGAGCACGCAATAAGGGTGGTTTTGTCCTGCCACGCGTCAGGCTGAAAGGTACATCGCGTCCGATTCGTGAACCACTGCCCATCAACCAAAATCAGTGTGCAAAACACTACTTATCACTCCCTGCATCTTTAACCCCCCACCTTTTCCAACTTGCAGTGGCCGTCGGATCATCCCCCGCCTTGAGCCTACTCATCTTGACCATCGAAGCCTTCTTCTGTATGAAATCCTTTCTGCGCCATGTTATTACTCCCATCCTTGCTGGCCCATGCAAAAAGTCGAAGACCTATCAAGAAGTGAGCCACTCTTTCACGACAGTGGAAGTCTGTCTATGCTAGCCTTTGTTCTATGGGAATCTGTCCTTGATCGACTCTCCTAGTCTGTTAAGGAATTGGGTGCCTTTCAGCTTCTTCATCATTGTTCACCAGCATACCTTGAGCTAGAAGATATCCTTTGTTAGCCATTATATTAGCTTCCTTGTTTTGAGCTCGCAGGACATGGTAGAATGAGCAGGATGTGAAGTTTTCAGTCAACTTTCTTATTCTTTCTAGGGTCTTGTTTAGAGCAGAGATATTGAGTTGGTCACCCTTATTAAGGGTTTTAATCAGGATTTCAGAGCCCCTGAAGATTTGAAGGCTTTCCCCTATGTTCCTTTGAGCTAGATGAAACGCTTTGAGTAGACCTAGGATCTCGGCATGGTTGTTGGTGCTCTAACCTAGTCCCCAACTGTAGTTGTCGTGTTTTGTCCATCTATGGAGTAAATTATTCCTCATGCCCCTGATATCCCCGGGTTTCCTTTGGAGGCTCTATCGAAGAAAATTGTGACTTTTCCCTGATTTTTCCACCATTTTTTAAATTCCACCTTAGAGATTCGGAGACGCCACTTTGGATTATGGCTTGGCAAGTGGATATTCTTCTTGATGCTTGCCCATCTCAGGGACTCACCTAGCCAGCTAAGCTCTTCAGGGAGTAGGGAATTATCTGACTTATGAGGTCTATTTTCAAAAGTTTCCAGTAACAAGGGTTTGACCTTGGCCGTTACTATGTTGGTGGATTGAAGTCTATTGTTGAAGATGGCTTCATTCCTAGCCAACCAGTTTCCCCATATTTTGGGATTGCATTCCAGATTTTAGTCCAAGTTGAGTTGTTGTTCAAAAAGTGTGGATATCGATCTTTCCAAGATGCAAAAAGACTAACCACTGAAGACTGTTGAGGGATTTGGGTGTTGAGCCCCATGATTGCTTGCAACCAGACCTCTTGAGAAAAGGGGCAGTCAATGAACAGGTGATCGATCATTTCCTAGTCCTTGCAACAGAGAGGGAATTTGTGTGCACCTACGATTCCTCTTTTCTCTAAGTTTTCCCTAGTGAGGGTCCTTTTGTGCATGAGAGTCCAGCAGAAGAAGTTGATTTTTGGGAGTCCAAATGGGTCCCAAATATGCCGCCAAAGCTTTATAGTATGGATCTGATGTTGTTGTTCTTGGAGAGCTGCAAAACCCAACCGAACTGAGTAAGTTCCAACCTTCCCCTAGCCCCACTTGTCCTTCGAATGCAGGTGCATAGGACCCAAACTTATGAGTTTATCTAATAATTGGTGAAGTTGAGGGAGCATCCAATCAGGGGGGCAATGTAGGTCCCAATTACTCCAGTTCCCTGTTGAATCCCATGTACAAATGTCAGCAAGATTGTGGATACCTTTTTGGGTGATCCAGTTACGTAAGTCTGCTATATCTGGTGCCAAGCTTAGGGGTTGGAGACCCATGATCTTGTCCTCCCATAGTCTAATTATTTTCCCATTTCCTGGAATTTTGTAGAGCTGTTCTTTGAAGAAGTTCCAGCCTTGGCTGCAAAACTTCCATAGCGTGGTTCCTTTGTGTGAAGCTACTTCATCCATGTTATTTATTGACAGTCTGTGTAGATATTTTTTAATTAGAACTTGACTTACATGGTGTCTTTGGTTTAAGAAGATTTTTCAATGGATCTTCCCTCCCATTGCCAGATTGGCCAATACAGGATCTCTTACTTGAATTCCACCTTTAGGTATTAGCCTTTTCACTGTGTCCCAGCTTACTATATGGAATTTTTTTTTGTTCCCCTTTCCTCCTTGCCATAGAAAATTTCGAATCAGCTTTGCTAACTGATCGATGATCATTTTTGGAGCTAAAAGGAAAGAGGTCTGGTAGATAGAAAGGGATGAGAGGACTGAATTGACCAGAGTGAGCTTCCCAGCTATGGTAAGCCACTTTCCGCCCCAAACAGTCATTTTTGCCTTTATTTTGCTGATAATTTCCATCTAGTGAGGGGCCTTAGTAGTGCCCAAGGTTAAAGGTAGGCCAAGATATTTGAATTTTCCCAAGAAACATATCCGATGAAGCCTAGGGCTTGGGAAATCCTGAGAATAGATTGCTGGTCTACAACCCAGTTGTACACTGCACTTTTTTTGTTGTTGACCATAGCTTTGCAAACTCTACATAAGCTTTGGATTACTCCGCTAAAGGCTTTTTCTATTTTAATAGAGGCTCCTCCCAAAAGGATAGAGTCGTCTGCGAATAAGGCATGGTTGCTTGGGGTTGTTCTGGGTATCGCCCTGATGCCAGGAATTGTCATGTTGAGCTTCTCATCGGAGAGCTTTCGGCGTAGAGAGTTTGCCATCAGAATATACAGGAAGGGGGACAGAGGGCAGCCTTGCCTGATTCTTCTTGTAGCTTTGAAGTAGTTTGCAGGTCTACCATTTACTAGGGGGCTATCTAAGGTTCTCCAATGCATGCTTTAACAAATTAACAAATTCAGAATTGAAACCAAATGCAGAAAGAACTTGGAGAAGGAAGGAATGTCTTACTCTATCGAAGGTGTTTGCCATGTCCAGTTTGATGAGCATACCTTGCTCTTTACACTGATGGCTGGAATGGATTATTTCTTGCACCAATATCACATTTTCCAAGATATTCCTTCCTTTGACAAACCCTCCTTGATTGGGAGAGATGAGTTTGTCTAGCAGAGGTTTTATTCTATTAGCATGTAGCATGGTGAGAATTTTGTAGGACGCGTTGCAAAGCAAGATTGGTTTGAATCTATCGAATGTCTTTGGGTTGGCTTCTTTGGGAATTAGGGCTAGGAAGGTGGAGTTTGTGCTTCCTCCCACTTTGGCTTTTCGAGGGAATCCTTTGATCATTCAGCACAAATAAGCCTTGATGATATCCCAGCAAAGTCTATAGAAGTGTATTGAGAATCCATCTAGACTTGGGGCTTTGTATGGTTCCATCTTCCATATGACATTGCTGATTTCTTCTTTAGTGAATGGCTTCAGGAGAGTTGCATTGTCCTCCTCGTTAACCATTCTTGGAACATGCTTGAGAAAGTCATGAGCTTCCTCATTATCCTCCATGCTTTCTTCTTTGAACAAAAATTGAAAATGAGAGATTGTCACCTCTTTTATCAGAGTTGTGCTTTAAGAATAGTCCCATCTGGTGAGGTTATTTCAGCAATGTGGTTTCTAGAGAGGCAGGTATGAATTTGCTTGTGGAAGAAGGCTATATTCTTGTCTCCAGACACAAGCCAAAGATTGTGTGACTTGAGCCTCAAATATTCTTCCTCTTCTCTATATGTCTGGAGGGTGTTGATTTGGTGTTCTTGCTCCCTATGAATTTTTGCTATAGTTATGTCTTGAGTCTCCAGGCCCATTTGGAGATCCAGCAGCTACTTTGTGCTTTGTTTTCTTTGGGTAGTGGGAGAGACTATGGGCCTTTTTATCCATTACTTCAGGGCTATTTTGGTGGCTTTTATCTTTTGCTCCCAAACATAGCTTGGTGATCCTTGAACATGAATGGACCATGCCTTATTCACTGTATCCAAATACCATTCCTTGTTTGCCCATAGTGGACTGAACTGGAAGGGGATTGGTCCCAGGTTTTCTTCTTCTTCCATTAGAAGGAGGATGGGTTTATGGTCTGAGTTCCACTTTAGCAGAATTTTTGTGCAAATGATCATCTTCTCAGAGAGGAAGGAACTCTGAAGAAGGAATCTATCCAACTTGGCTGAGATATGCTCCTCCCCTATCTTGTTATTTGTTCAGCTGTATAGCCCTTTTTTTGGCTTGAAGTCCATTAGATCCCATTGTTGAATCAAGTTTTCCACTAAGGGGAGGAAGAGGTCCCTACTGCTAGTTCCTCCTCTTTTTTCCTTTGGGTCTAGGATTAGATTGTAGCCTCCGGCAATAATTATATTATTGAGGGGGTAAGCTTCCAAAAAGTCAATCGGGGTTTTCCATCATTGTTCCTTTTCTACATAGAGTACATGAGCATAGAGATTAAAAAGGGAAATGTTTATCTTACTTGGTAGGTGTCAGAGTTCAGTGTAAATCCAGTGCTGCATCTGAAAGGAGCTCGCAAGCTAGAATTTGTCAGCCTCCCAGAGAGTGGTTAACCCATCGCATGTACCTCTAGCACTTACTACATTTCCAGCTTTTGTTTTCCATTTTTCTTTGTTGAGTTCTAGAAGGGCTTATCCTTCAATTTTAGTCTCTTGGAGCATGAGGATCTCGGGAAGTTTTGACTTTAATAGGCTCTTGACTGCTTCAGCTTTTGACAAGTTCCCCAGTCCTCTGCAATTCCAAGAGACTAATCACATTATTTACTAGTAGGGGTTGGGGCAACACCTCCCTTGGGAGGCCTGGTTCTAGTGTTTCTGCCGATATACATCTCTATAGTGGCCTAACTACCTTGCATTTTTTGTCTCTCTGCTTCTTCTTCTCTGGCCTCTCTATTATATTTCCTCCCCACTCATTTCAAGGGCCTCTTATATGTTTCATCTTCTGAGGATATCGATGTCTTAGGGGTCTTCTTTCTTGTCATATCTGCATAGGTAGGGGAACTAGAGGCACCTTTTGGGGTTTGGACTGGTTCCTCTTGTCTTTTGCTTTCTTCCATGTTGTTTGCCTGTTGTTCAATCTCTTTATCTGTTGGATCTTGGGGTTCTTCTAGTGTGCCGAGAATATCAAAGGGGTTGGTTGATATGTCTACTATTGGAGGGACTGAACTTCATTTTGCTTGGGGTTCTGGAGGAGAAACCCTCCCAGAGGAGGTGGCTTTCCCTTTGTTCCTGTTTCTCTGCTTGGTTGGTCCTGATTTTTGGACCTGAGTCTATTGATCTCCCTTCTCTTTTTTCAACTACATCCTCTGATTTCTTTTTACAATGCTTAGCAAAGTGCCTATAGCCATGACAATGTCTGCATTTAAATGGTTGTTGCTCATAATCTAGCACTTGTATGTGTGACCAATCGACCACCATGAGTTTAATGGCTTCAGGGAGACCTTCCTCTAGGTCCACTTCTACACAAATTCTAGCATAGGAATATTGGTCTCTTCTTTCTACTCAGTCAATGTATTTGCCTAGCTTGTTGCTTATGATTTCCAAGGATTTAGGGTTTCAGCAGTGAAAAGGAAGGTGGGGCAATCTGAGTCAGACTAGAATGGTTGAGGGCACATCCAGGTTTGGGTCGAAGTCTGGAGTCCATTGATTCAGATATAGTCCCTCAGGCCCCATGAAATAAGGGTCGTTTCTAAATATTAGGTTTCTGCCTTCTGCTGCTTCGAATACAAAAACAAAGAAGCCTTTGTGGATGCAATGGTTTTTTATTCCTTCTTTGACCAGTGAATGCCAGTTCCTTTGAACCCAGGCTCCTACCACTTTTGGCGAGGGCCATAAACCTATGAACTAGCCGATAAGCCCTTTTTCTGCTAGGTTTAAAGCCACTTTGCATGGCTCTTCAGTAGGAGGAGAAACTCTGGGGATGGATGCCATTTTTTTCACAAACTTCTGTTGGTTTTCAGTTGCTGGCCTTTTATTGCAAGCTGCAACCAGATCTCGAAATGCTGCTAGCTCAAGTGGCAAGGGAGTTTCCTTTTCACGGTCCCCTCCTGGGGCCATGGCTATGTAGCTTTGCACAGTCTCGAGGTTGGCTGTGTCTCTTTGTGTGCTCCCCTGAATTCCTCCTACCAGCTCGAAGGCTGCCCCAGGCTCCCGCTATCTGGTTCCTCTCGCACAGGTTGCTCCAAACTGCTAGCAGTGAAGACTTAAGAGAAATTTTTGGCTAACGCGTTTCGAACCAATAAGTGTGGTTCATCATTTGGTCGTGATGATAAACCACACTTGCTGGTTCGAAACGTGTCGGCCAAAAATTTCTCTTATGTGATTTCTACCAAAAAACTTTACTTAATTTATAAAATTTATTTAGAAATTTCAAAACTAATTGAAAGTGAAATTTTTTTGAGTAAACAAAAAAAAATAATTAAAAAATATAATAAATATAAGTAACACAATTTCATTATAATTATTTAAATTCATTATATTCATATTCATATGTAAAAATTACAAAAGTAAAAATAATAAACTTATAGTAATCCCTCAATGCTTATTCAACTTCCCTTGTTCTATGAACACTTGTGTTAACCGAGATAGAGACATTGCCTCCATGTTAATACCATTGTATATATAACTTGGTTTAAAATAATGAATGGCATAGATATAATGGAAGGTGTGTACAATAGACATTGGTGAATTCAATGACATATAACGGTAAATTAGAGTTGTAAAATTGAATTATAATGAAATCATGTAGCTTCTAAGAGGGACATGATATATTTTTCATTGTTAATAAAATCAAGTTCTTTTCATGTTGAATTCCAATCATACATAGGAATATTTAACAGAGACGGATTTTTTAAGATAAGATTTCTCAACTCAATTTTATTATACATAGGAATAGAAAACAAAATAGATAGATTTGAATGTTAATTGAGTTTAATTTGGGTTGTTAGGTGGAACAATTGTTATCCTCCTCACTCAGGGTTAAGTCTCGTAAATTGACATGTTTACGTTCTGGGATAGAGTACTTATGTTTCCCTCTTCAGTGAGTTTATACTGACGATTGGCCTAGTACCAACAACATATCTCTTGCCAACCTATCTTTTGCTTTTAAGCTAAGAGGGAGGCAAACTTTATTCCATACCCAATGCCAAAAATTTATAGCCCCGAGGGTTAGCTCAATTCGTCGAGTCCTTGTCATTAAAACACCTCTGCTATTGGGAGGTCATGGCTTCAATTTCCAACACTCTCAAGGTTAGGTTCCATGGTTGAGTCAGCATGAAGTGACCCTTTCGAGCAAATCCTAGAAGGAAGCATACTTTCTTTCGTGGGCGGTACCCAATGCCAAAAATTTCTAGCCCCAAGGGTTAGCTCAGTTCATCAAGTCCCTGTCATTAAAGCACCTTTGTTATTAAGAGGTTACAAGTTCAATTCTCTTACACTCTCAGGGTCAGGGTCCATGGTTGAACCAACAAGAAGTGATCCTTTCGAATAGATCTACTTTGTACAAATATTCCATAGACTTAGCGTTCATTAATCTTCAGGAACTGTGAATCACATAGGAAAAAAAATACATTTGAAGATCATGATATATATACTACTAAAGTATCAACAACATTGTGAACATATACCTCAAACCATACAAATATAAATTATGAGTAAATCAACCTGCAACTTCCACTAAATGCATCTCCTTCCCTATGGTGGAACTTATGCAGTGATCTGTTCCTTTAATAATATCTCTGGCTAACTGTTATAGCTGGAGAATCTCTTGTTGCTACTAGCCACAACGGCTAGCTTCTTCGGTTTATTCCTTAGTTATTCTTCTTTGTATTGTGTTCCTTCCTTTGATGGAGTGTAGTCATGGAATCGACTATAGTTTGGTGCAAAGAAAATGGATTGAGATCAACCTTATCCATACAAATTTACTTCTCTCTTGAAACAATAAATTCAGTGCACGAGAGAGAATTGAAAGTTACAAATCATGTCTACAAATAGTATTGATAAATTGCCAAAAAATGATCAAATGAAAGATATCGAGACTCTAGTAAGCACAACCACCAAAGGATCTCTCATGTAGTGCTAATTCTCAACTAGTTGAATATGTGATCCTTCATCATCCTCAACTTACAGCAAGGTCCTTCCAACAACCTTCTGTGCCAACACGTTACATTCAAATTAATCTAAAATTTTGAAGTTCTAATTTATATAATGAAGTGTTGAAATATAAAACAAATATTTGTTAGTTCACATACCGCGTATTTTGCAATTGAATTTATTAAATGGTTTTAAAATTAAACAATTTTCATAGTAAAGGTTGTTTAATTTGGATACCCACATAATGTTCAACTTTCAATCTAATCAATAACGAATAAAGACCAAACTGTTGCCAAATGAGATGTCAAGATTTTGTGGAAAATAACATTTTTATAAAACTTTTTCTTGACTGATGTGCTTGCTTGTATGAAGCATGACACATGTTCGATACCAGTGCCATACATACATACAAAATGACAAATGTCTAAATACAAAATGACAAATGTCTAATGCAATTACTAGATTGCATGCTATGTGAGAGATGAGATCAGTGCAAAATCAAATGTAGTACATAAGCATTCATTTAGGTGATGAGGTGTTTGTTCCTTGAAATGAATTTTCATCCCACAAAGGTGAGCTTGTGTGATTATGTCTTTCGTTGCTTAATTACACCGAAGGTGTTACTTTGTTGGTTTTGCTTGGGCATATTTGGCCAATCGGAGCTTTGTATTTTCGTCTTCCGTTATCGATTCATTTTTAAGTCACGATCTCATGACTTCCAGATTTCATCTATGAGATCCCAGTTCAGTCTTCTCTTTCATCCCCATTTCAGTTTTCTATTTCATCTATGAGATCCCAGTTCAGTCTTCTCTTTCATCCCCAATTCAGTTTTCTTTTTCATCGGTTGTCTCAGGTTCAAGTCCAACCACATCTATTTTGACACAGCCACGCAATATCCATTGTGTAATGTTCTCACCCATTCCATTTTTTGTGTATTTCTTCAAATGTCAAGCAGGGAAACACCCTTTTGCTGCTACTGTTGTGAAGAACGCACAGAAGGTTGAGAAAGCGCAAAACACAGCTGTCAGTAAACCTCCCCTATCGCAGGGTTTTGGTTCCTTTGACAGCAAAGAAAAATCGGTACCTGCCAATAAGCCACTGTCGCCACCTCAGCAAGTATCCAGAGGGGCAAGTATCCAGAGGAAAAAGAACCATGGATGTCGATATGAATAGATATGTAACGGCACGCTCCTGATTCTCTTCCAAACTCATTTGGATAAATTCCAGAACGGTTGTTTGTCGGATGGTAGGGATTAGCATCATACTCTTTTCAGCCATTAGAGTAAGGAGCGTCTTCCCCATGGGCTTTAGAAGTTGCCAACGATGAAAGGTTTGCTTAGTACGTTCTTGTGGTTTTATATCGTACATTGATATCTTTACCTTGAAATCCCAATTCACAATTTTTGTTCGCTCTATAGAAAGTATATTTCAATTAGCAGTTATGGGTGATTTTTTTATTCTTTGAATAAAGCATACACACCCGGCGGTAGGCTTTACAAGGGACGTGTTTGTGTTGATGGAGAAGACATTCGATTTATAATGCCATGACTGTCATGGACAGGACGGCATGTCAGAAGTCCAAAAAGATGGGTAATTCAGGGTTAAGCGCGTTAATTCAGAACTATTATTTAAAGAACGGTGAAAGTGAGTTCTGCCATATGAAGTTTGTCTGATGTTAAAACTGGGCTCCCCACATGCAATAAACAAGCAAACAAGATGTTAACAACATATGAAACAAAATCTCAAGGGGAAATAAACCATGGTCAGAAAGAAGCCAAAAAGCGAGAGCACAACGTCAAGCAAAGCAAAGCAAAACCCGGAAGAACTAAATATTTTATGAATTTTGGAAGCGTCATGTTGATATACGTCTGCCCAGCCTGCAGAATATTTTCCTGAACTCCTAACGAGGCGTGAAAGGCCCACATGGACCATTGTCTTTATGTTGAACCAAATAACGAGAAAAATATAAGTTCCAAGTTTACAAAACATAAAATAAAGTCAAGGAAGAATCATTCATGGACCATTGTCTTGTTGTTGAACCAAATAACGTGAAAACTATAAGTTCCAAGTTTTACAAAACATAAAATGAAATTAAGGAAGAAGCGTTCAATGGCAGATATATGTATTGTGGCTCCTACTCGCACACTGGAGGATTTGGAGCACAATACCGCTGAACAGTTGGCCTTGGATGATGTTAATCCCTTAGAGTTGGATAATTTAAAATGGAATGACAATTATATAAGGAGGCAACCTCAGACATCTCTTTACCGAGCAGCCAAGAAATATATTGGCTATCTAAATCAAAAGGAAAGTAACTGTGAGAATTCCTTGAACATGAAAAAGGAATGCCGGCCACTTTTGCAAAGGAAAAGCAAAAGGAATGCCCACCCTTTGTGCAAAAGGAAAAGCAAAAGGAGTAAAACTTGACCAACCACATCGCATGAGGAAAAACAAAAGATCTAGTTTGGGTGAAAGATCCAGTTTGGGTGATTTCACATGAGTAAGCTAAAGTTTGCATTCTCATATTCTCATTAAGGTTAAGGTATGCTATTTGATTTCCAGCCTTTATAATTTTATGTTGAAAAATTGTAGAATTGAAATAAGGTTGTTTACTACCATGTACCATTATTGTTGGTTTTACATTCCCATTAATCTCAATCTTGGTATTGTAGTTACACTCATCCAAATGTTTTAAGGAGCCCATCCCTTTTGAAAGGTCATTGTATCATTTATTTCTGCAAATTGGGGGCACCAAAACATTTATTCATAAATGTATATGATATGATAGTTAATTTTATTTAAAAGTGTGTCAGTGTTTGTCTTTTTAGGTTCAAAAACCTTCACCATCTAATCCCCTAAATGAATGCATACCTCAACACAAGTCTCGAAACCAATCACAAGAAACTACAACGAAGGAGAAACTCCAAAGTTTTGTGAATACATTTGCATGGACTTGCTTAAACAAACAGGGAAGTGTGAGAACAAATAAATTCAAGCAGAAATTGGTCATATTGAGTTTAGCAGGATTTGGACAGCGACATTGCAATGAGAAACATGGTGTGCCAATGGATATATTTGAACTCAAGAATAAGAGTCATTTAGAGGGCTTACAATTGTCTCAAGGACCTGTTGTTGAATCAAAGGAGTCACCTGGAAGATCTATATCTCATATATATGATAAGGAATATGATCTGCTTGTATCAGAGTTCAATTCAGATAGTGCAACAAGATCCACCTGACTCCAACCAACTACCCGTCGATGAAACATTAATTACTCAAAAATCTGGGAGTGTTGTTGTGTTAAAGCTTTTGGAGAATGGGGAAGGGTCATTTGTACAATATGTAACACAATCATTAGTGCACAATCAATGTAGAAGAATAAAATCAAAAGAGCATTTTTCACAGAAAGATGTTTCTAAAATATGAAGACCTTAAAACTACCAAAATCAACACAATCAACTGCAAGATTATCTTTGAAAAGGTCTTGCATGGGGTTTTCCAATATGGAACTAAAAAAACTCAGACATTTTAAAGGTAATCTTAATTCACAAAAAATGAAAAAAGTTGCACATATTAGGCATGACTCAATTTGATGTACATGGCTCTTGTAGTTGTTTTGGGTTCTTCATTCCCATCATTTATCATCCTTTTATTTCTAGTCCTCTCCAATTGGATTTTTGGAACCCACCCACTATGGTTATTGCATAAAGCTTTTTTTGCTACTATAGATAAAAATGATGTATAGTTTATTTTTCAAGAAACTAAAAAAAATATTTCATTTCTTCAATTTTCTTTTTTAGTAAAAATGTTGATTATACAGTGTAATTCTTGGGTGTCTTTTTTACACCTACATGGTATTAGAACAAATTTGCATGCCCCTTTTATTTCTTTTCATAGCATAAAAAAACAAAGCTTGCTAATAGTGGTAAAAGGATGGACGTGCACATGGGGATCACTAAACTATCAATTTTTCATATCTACGTTAGTCAATATTCCAAGGCCAGAGTATATAGAAGTGTACCCTAAATTCTCTAAAGTTAACAGACAGAAAATTCTCAGAAGTTTAAGGCATAGCCAACCTTCAACATTCGTTCATAGTTAGAATTTGAAATTTAACTCTACCCCTCAAATTCATCGCAATATCATGCTCAATGAGATGTTGTTCATGTTCTATTTTCCTAACTACAGTTTTTCTTTGGTGAGGATGGTGTTACCATACCCATATCCAATATTCAAGGCTCTTTTATATTCTCATCCTCCTCAATTTTTTGTCAAGGGAAGTTTGCCTTTACTTTTTTAGAGTATCAGATCTTCCAATCCTTGTGCATTTGGTTATTTCAATCCTTACTTTGACCAAGTATTTTGAATCCAAATCTTAGTAACTATTAAGTAGTGTTTCAATAAGATATCACTTGTGTTCCTACAAAGCTCATTATCTCATCTATTCACAACTCTTTTGGATAGGAAAATGAAAAATAGCATATGTGTAATGAATCATAATAAGAATACTATATAAGTATGAGTTCACAACATATACTGATTAACTGCTTTTAGTATATACAATTATCATAAGGTCAAGGTGGCAAGTAATAGGGCTTTCTCAATGGAAATGTAGTACAAAAACTAAAACCCTGCGTCGACTTGATATTTTCAAAACAATATAGATGTGGAAACAAATTGATTAATTGTTTTTACTATATACAATTGTCATAAGGTCAAGGTGGCAAGGAATAGGGCCTTCTCAATGGAAATGTAGTACAAAAACTAAAACCCTAAGTTGACTTGATATTTTCAAAGATGTGGAAACAAAGAGCACTTCTGCATGATTCAGAAGTTAATAAGAAACTATTAGATTGTGAGTAAGTTGACTTGATATTTTCAAAATAGTTTAGATTTGGAAACAAATAGCATTTCTACGTAAAAAATTAACAGGAAACTATTAGGTTATGAGTTGGTTGAGTTCTTTTGATGCTTGCATTGGTTGTCTTTACTAGGTCATTGTCTATAATCAGTGTTGGCAGGTCTATGTGAGGTAACATCCACAAAATGTAAATTCCCATGGGTTTTGCTGTGAAAGAAAAGGAAACAATTGTCTTTTTCGTGTCTAACTTTTCCATTTCCTGAATGAATCTTTATTAGATTAAAATAATTACCAGTTTGTGTATGCTTTTGCAATAGCTAGTTATATTATAGAATGGATTTTCAATTGCTTGCATAACGAATGATAAAATGCAAGCTCAGTTACTTGCATTATAGAAAGACTAGGGTGAGAAAAAACAATTGGACTCAAATAAATTTTTGATATTAAAAGTGGTGCCATTATTCTTATATGTTGGTGTTTAAATGAAAATTATTTTAATTTTATCACTTATTTTTATATGTATATAGATGACTCAAAGTAGTTGAAAGTTAGGAAAGTGTTTGTAATAAAGTTCCCATACAAAATTGATAAAAGTTCTCGGGATAAAATTTGTGTATTTTGCTCCCTTCCAAACACCATAAGGAAAGCATAGGTTAATACCATTGTCATCATCATCTATGTTAATTTCTTATTAATAAGTTCCTCACGCTCTACTCTCCTTAGGTAGAGGCATTTAATTGTAAATCATAATGCTACAACTTTCAATGTAATATAGTTGGCAACCAGGATGATTTTGGTGGTCATTGCATGAGACCCATTGTGTGGTTTGGGGAACGAGTCATTGGGATCTAGGACCTCGACAAAGATCGATCTCACACTCTAGCAGAAAGTCTGGGATTGGCGACACTGTGTGGCAGACAAAAGACAAATAGTCAGGCGTGATACACTTGGGGTAACGTTTATCAACACTTTCTGCTCATGCACAGGTTGAAAGGAGTGGGCTTTCCTTATGGAATTTGCATTGGAGAGGTTGGCATGCATGCATTCAACAATAAACTCTATTTGTGGCAAGACAATCTTCCCAAATCTTCTATTCTGTCGATGTACCTTTGCACCTTTAAGGGAAATTGCTAGTTGTAATTACGCCTTTCTTTTTGAAAATGCTAGGGCCAAGTATTGTTTACCCTTTTGCCTATGTCATGACATCTGTGAAAAAATTCATAGGTCCAATTTCAACTTGTTAGTGCAGCCTGCTTGAAAGGTGGTGTCATTCTCCTAAATTAGTGACAATTGGGTAGTGCCATTATCCAATTGAGTGGCAATTTAAGCGACATCTGCATTAGAATATTACACTGGGACACCAAAACCACTGGTGTTGTTGGAGAGGAAGTTGATGCAGTTTCAACTTATTACCGCTTTGATCACGCAACACACACATTGCTTCCTTATGTTTCTCTTATCAGCGTCCAACCTCCCTCATTCACAGTAGCGAAAGTCGCAAGAACAAGTTTCTCTTCAAATTTTTCTAGTCAATTTTTTCAGATAAAAGCTAATGTAGCATCGTAATCCAACACTTCAGGCCCCATCTATATCTTGGTTTTAGAACCTCGTAAGTAGCCACCTCCTCCTCCACATACATGTTGGGTTGTGTTATATTCTTTCCACGACTAGCCCACGTAGTTCACCGAGGGGTTAGAAGGGGAGCAGAGCCCCCCCTTCGTTGCGCCAATTGCGTAGAGGGGGGGTTCACAGGGGGTTTGAGAGGTGCATGTAACCCCACTCTTTGGGGTCTTGGGCAGTGCCCCGGAAAATTTTGTTTTTGGACCCTATATTAGGTTAGGCAGACCTACCTATGGTTTTGTGCATGATTTTTTGCACATGGTTTTGGACGCAATGGTTTTCAGTACATCGTTTTGGACGCGATGGTTTTCGGTCCATGGTATTGGATGCTTTGGCATATATAAATATGTATTGTAACATTGAAAAGAACATAATGAAAAATCAAGCTGGTAGTCTCGATTTTGGGATCCAGGGGAAAATCTCTGTGTATATGTGTTTTATGTGTTATGCTCTCGCTTTGTTTATTTTTTGTGTTTTTGAATTCGTATGCAAGTAATTTTTATATGGGATTAAAACCTACATTTGGTATCAGAGTTGTTTTGGCTTCAAGGGGATGCCTTTGTTGTTGAGGGGTTTCGCTCGGGCTTGTGGTAGACCCTGTTCAGTGGGAGATCTGCGGGATTGATTATGGTGGTGAAAGAAGATGGCGAGCAGTGGAAAGATAGAGATCGAGAAATTGAATGGTCAGAGCTTTGAGTTGTAGAAACTCAAGATGGAGGATCTGTTGGTGGATAAAGATCAGTGGATCGCGGTAGATCGGAAGGCAAAGAGCACAATATGATTGTGTGTCTCAGATTCAATATTGATGAATGTATCAGGGGAAGCTACGACGAAGGCTTTGTGGGACAATTTAGGGACTTTGTACCAATCTAAGTCTTTGGTGAATAAACTGTTCTTGCGGAAAAAGATGTATAACTTGAGGATGAAAGATGGAGACTCGGTGACAGAGCATTTGAACTTATTTAATATTGTGGTAAGTCAATTATTATCTGTTGATATTAAAATTTCAGATGAAGATAAGTGCATCAGTTTGTTGTGTTCTCTACCAGATTCGTGGGATAGTCTGGTTATTGCAATAGGTAGCAATAAAACTGCCTTGCACTTTGATGAAATAGTCTCATCCTTTCTAACGGAGGAGATGAGACGGAAAAATATGGAGAGACTGAATGGTGATGCCTTCTCTTATGAGGATGGTCCTAGAACATAAACAAAAATAAGTCATCGAGTGGGAGATCTAAATCTAGTGGGAGATCTAAATCTCCAGGAAAACCTCTAAAGGTGGTGTGCTGGAAATGTGAAAAGGAAGGGCACTACAAAAGGGACTGTAAATCTAAATCTCCTGACAAAGGAAAGGGATCTAATGATGCTCCTTCTGCAAAGGCGAAAACCACCTTAGATGAAGGTGGGAATGTGTACTTGGCTTCTTCAAGTACACATGTAGATCATGAGGCATGGTTGATTGACTCAGGTGCATCCTTTTCACTTCACTCCCCATAGAGAGTGGTTCTGCGAGTATGAGAAATATGATGGTGGTGATGTCTTCTTAGGAGATGATAGGAAGGCTAGAATCATTGGTCGCGGAAAAGTAAAGTTGAAGTTGCAAGGTGGAAGGGTTAGAACCCTTCCGGGCGTTCTGCATATTCCTGCGTTGGCCAGAAATCTGATTTCTGTAAGCAAGTTGGATGATGCAGGTGTAAAGACAGTGTTCGAGAAGGATAACTGCAAGATGGTTCGAGGAGCACTGGTATTGATGCGGGGAGTTCGGATTGGAACTCTGTACAAGCTGCAAGGTAGCAGTGTTGTTGACGGGTGCAATAGTTCTATGGTTCCTGAAAATGGAGCAGAAAATCTAGTGGTCTCTGGGAGAAGACCAAGCTGTGGCATCAAAGGCTTGGACATATTGGAGAGAAGGGCCTTCGAATACTTCATGGTAAAGGTATGGTAGAAGGTATGAGTAATAGCTCTCTGGATTTTGATTTCTGTGAAAATTGTGTATATGGGAAGCAGAATCGGGTGAGTTTCCCCTCTGGTGGGAAGAGGACGAAACAAATATTAGAGCTTGTGCACAGTGATGTGTTTGGACCTGTGAAAGTTCCATCACTGGGTAAGTCTGTGTACTATGTATCATTTATAGATG